>JAGXJF010005337.1:0-14328 GCA_019208055.1 Stipa capillata | reverse complement strand
AGACAAGACAATAAATTGTACTCAGTTACGTCGATACCAATGTAAATTTCCACACCGTATGATGCTACGTCTAATATGATTTGGTGCCGTGTCCAACACGGTAACTGAATTCGGATCCACATTGGCCACGGCGACCCCGCAGCAATGCTGGCTCCCCGCTCCCGCGCGCGCGCTCCACCTCCGCTCCCCTGCGCCTGCGCTCCCTCACCGGAACAGCGACCTCCTTCCACTTCCCGGGGCGCCGTGCGGCAACAACAGGGAGAGGGAGAACCGCCTTGGCCTGCTCCCCTAGGTAGCTAATAGCGCTCATATCATGGATACAAGAATACAACCACGGTGGATGTGTTTGTTACCCCTTTGTTCTTTGACTGGTTTCTTTCTGTTGTGTTCGTGCAGATGCACGTTGGAGACGGCTGGTTCGCCCTTTGATCCTCTAGGGCTCCACAAGGAGGACCTGTCGAGGTCTGATTATCGGTCTCCCCTGTCGACATTTTTGGGTATCCTTTCGCCCGTGTTGGGGAGCTCCAATAGCACCGGGAAGGAGAAGTCCTCCTATGGCCGAGGAGCAGCAGGTTGCCAATTCGAAGTTAATCCCTTCTCTATCTCTTTTATTTGTTTTTATAAAAAAATATGAATTAGTTGGTTCATGCTTTAGAAAAAATGTATTTATTTACTCACGGGCTACTTTGCGCAAATGCTTGTGAAAAATTAACGAAAAATTGTTATCTAATTAATGTTACAAAGCTAATAAGAGAAATCCCCGGTGTTAGTCCAGATGTAATCCGCTTGTTACTGGCAAAACTAAAGGGCCTTGATACCCATGCAATCTACCCTCTTGATCACTCATCCAATTATATTTCATTTTCAAAATTTTAACACTAGGACTTTTTCATGAGAATTTTCTTCTACTAGTCTGGCATTTCAATCTGCTAATAATTTTAGCTCATTAGTTATTGTGGAAATTTATTTGACCTAGACAGTGCCGAGTAGAGTGCTACTACTTAAGTGTTTCACAGCTATGACCTTTGTCATTCACCTATATGCAGCTCAAGTCCACTTTAGTTTATCCAATTAACCTTCGTTATCTAAAATGTATTTTAATCCAAGTAGCTCCCATTTGAGCAGCTGCAATGGAGGATAGTTCCATTGACATTGGTGACTTCTTCAAGGGCCCTCTACCCGGGAAGTTCCTGAAGCTCCATGGTTTTTTAGCCTTGTCTCGACTTGGTGTGTATATACCTTTGGGTGGAGTGAACCGGGAAGCTTTTGCTGGTAATCTTGACCAGAACAGTCCGCTTGGCACTTTAGATTCTTTTTCTGGTGGAGGTATTGGCCGGCTTGGAATATGCTCCCTTGGCATTGTTCCATTTATCAATGTACAGATTGTGTTTCAGCTTCTTGCTCAGCTTTACCCAAAATTGCAAGATCTTCAGAAAAAAGAAGGGGAGGCAGGAAGAAAGAAGGTTCTTCAGTACACAAGATATGCATCTGTTGGTTTTGCAGTTGTCCAGGTTAGGTTCTTGGAAATATTTGAGCATTTCTTGGATATTATTTTTTGTCAAAATAATTGTTTGAAGAGTTAAAATCACAAGAGCAGTTGTTGGAATTTTTTTTGTCAATGCAATTGGTTCAGAAGCGTGCAAAGCATCATCACTTGGATACATGCAAGTGCCTTGTCAGTTTCCTCAAGGTTTCCACGGTACCAAGGGGGTACCTGGTGTGTATGAGTTACTCTTGTCTGGACCAATGAGCATAAAGCTCCGTAATGTTGTGTGATCACATGCTATATAAATGCAGTGCTCCTTAACAGCATACCATGTTAAACAGTTTGACTTGTGTCAAACATGTCACACAATTTTTAGCACAGGTCTGGCAATATCAAGGATATTTGACTAGATTTGATTTTTAAAGTTATACCTTTTATGTACAGCGATGACATGGCTTCAACATGGCAAAGAAATAATCAATATAATATAAAAGAGACTCAAAATTTTTTCCAGATGCAGAGATGCGCATGTTCTTGTGGAAGTGACTATGAAGATCATAAACAATGAAAAACATTCTGGCATTAGCTAGATAAGTTTTATGCTCCTGTTGTCAGTAATTTTGGACAAATGCTATACTGTTGTGTCTATGTTAAATTGTAGTATACTAGTATTGTACAGTTATCTGTTATAAAGGTATTATTTTATCTTGAATATAAGTTCAGATTGTTCCTTTTATCTTCCAGGCCGGTTAAAATTTAATTTCTGTTCTTCTTGCTAGGCTATCGGGCAAGTTCTTTTTCTCCGTCCTTATGTTAGTGACTTCAGCACAGAATGGGTACTAACATCCGTGACACTATTGACACTTGGATCGGTATTTACAACTTTCATTGGTGAAACAATATCTGAGTTGAAACTCGGGAATGGAACATCTCTTCTTATATTTACAAGTATAATATCATATTTGCCTGCATCATTTGGAAGGACAGTTGCGGAGGCATTTCAAGATGGGAATTATGTTGGACTCCTCACAATCATATTGTCATTCTTCTTCTTAGTTCTTGGGATCGTCTATGTCCAAGTAGGCAAATATACTTCATTTTTCAAGATACATATAAAAATTTCTTTGAATATGCTATTTGCTTAATTCAGATCATTCGTTTGGTTTCAGGAAGCTGCGAGGAAAATACCACTAAACTATGCTTCTCGATACAGCAGTCGAAGAGCAGGGCCCCAATGTTCTGCATATCTACCTTTCAAGGTTTTTAATGCTTCCATATAGTTTCATTTAATTTGTGGCTTTCTATATATTCTGCATGTGGATTGAATTTGAGTTTTCAGCTCTGAGTTGACACATACAATGGTGGACGCAGAATGAAAATAAGCCTGGGCAGCAGTTACAATTAACAATTTGTCAATTGTTTCAAGACTTATTTTTGACTTAGACTGAAAATAACTTAATTTCTTAAAACTATCCTGAGATGTGTATGAATTATGAAAAGTAACTAATTAATGAACATGCACAGTCACAATAATTAACTATCTAATGATCGCAATTGATGAACACTGACAAGTCAGAAACTCACAATCCACATGTACCTGCCACAATTACCAATTTGTAATTCATAAATCAGGAAATCATAACCATGAATTAACAAGTAATTAGCAAAAGCGAGAGTCAGAGACTTAGAAAATAGAGGGCATTAAATGTTTGGTTGTAGATTATTGTTGGTTACCCAGGTGGAGTTCTGGCTGCTTCTTTGTCACCACTGGCCTTAGCCTCATCATGACCACCAGCCCTGGAAGATCGCTTAGGGTTCCCATTCCACCTGGCCTCGGCATCCCACAGTCAGGGCATCTGGCCTAGCACCTGAGCTAGACTAGTTCAAAGTGCCAGTGGGCCGTGCAATTAGCCAAACTGCCCTCCAAACGCACGGCCCAACTGCCATTGTCTTCCTCCACTGCACTTGGAACTCACTGCAATACCCTGTGCGCCTTGGAGTGAGCTCTATCCAAGCCTGGGCAAAGGCAGTCTAGTGATGTGCCCAGGCACTAGATCTGCCCTTGGGTTTGGAAGATTCAGTATGTATTATTCTCAATCATGTTGTAGTCTGTAGCATTGCTTCCAAATCTTCATTGAGTGCTTTTGTTTGCCACTAGGGGATTTTCCTTTTCTTTTTAATCTCCTGTCCCTTATTGCGCGATGTTGTTTATGCCACTGGAACGTGGAGCCTCTCTCCTTGATGCCACTTGACTAGTCGAATGCTGGAAAAAGACCACTTCTGTCTTCTCCTTATTGTTCCTAGGGGTGAAGTCGGAGCGGATACGAATGGATATCGCTCAAACTATATGCTAAACCACGTTTTTCTCAAATTCAGAGTTGGAGCGGATAGGGAATGGATACAAATATGCATGCGGATAATGTCAGTCATGAATATGGAGCAGATAACTATCGCATGTGCTATGGTAATGAATATTTTGTTGGACATCGCGTAGAAAATAGAAACCTCAATAATGTTCATAGGATAACACTTATCAAAACAATTCTAAATCTCAAGTTTGATGGCACCATGTTTAAGTCTTGTCGAGCTATGAACATATCATTTGTCCGATTTGGAGTCTAGATGAAGAATATACAAGACTCCAATTTTTTATTGCTAATGAACCTCACTTAACTATTAGCAGAGCCCATATTAACATCACACATCCAGACTCCACGTCCATGTAGTTATGTTGGTTCGCTTGTTGGGTGAAGCCAGCCCATGATATGTTGGGCTAAAAAATTGAGTGAGTTATCCAGATATTATCTGAGATAGTATCCGATCAAATTTTGGATATAGTTAGATAGTGTCCAAACCATATCCGTATTCATAACCTCCGAATCCGAAACCATATTTGCAAACTATCCGATTTTCCTACCAAATACCATCCGAAGGCTGTTGGTCGGACAGTCGGTCGGGAAGTATTCAAACCGTTTTCACCCTCAATTGTTCCTTTCTCCCCACTACGAATCTGATCTTTGCTCTTTAGAGACATAGCCAATGACCGTGTGAGACCTCCTCGCCCTCGTCTCCTTCCTGACCACATCATCTTTGCCTTGTCCTCATTCAGCCATGACGTGGACGACAGCGACGGTAGTGTGTGCGGCTGCTAGTTTCACCACTGATTGAACAAATCATACCCACCAATGGAACTGACTGACCGAATAAACGAATCAAACCTCTTTTCCACATTTTAGATTGTGATTAATTCATTTCCCTTCTATTTTCCCCACTGCTGCTCTTCTCGACGCTGGTTCCCTAGTTTTGTGGGGAGGGTGAGGTACGGTGAGGTCTCCATGAGGGTCCGACATGTGCAGCAACAAACCATGCTTCATCTTTATGGCCTGATGGAGAAGGGAGATAGTAAGAGTATTTTGGTCTTCTAGTGAAAAACTTCACAAGATCAGCGATTTATTTGGTCAAATGTCAAAATGCACCTTGAATCATCGTTAATGGCATGGAGGGATGGCAGATCCAAAAAAGGGAACTACCAGTCACATTCACAATTTTTTTCTCATATTCATTTCAGTGACTCAATTCAGCATTTAGGTTTATGTTTGAATTTTTTTGTGTTAATCTGTTACCCCTGAGCTTTCTAACGTCTGAGAGGACAAATTAAAATCTCAAATAAAATTTTAGATGTCACATGCATGAAACAGGACTGGAGGAATTCATTCATTTTTCATTTAGATGAACCAACAAAGAATATTAGCCTGTTGGACTGTGCAATTCTTTGTTAGCAAATGAATAAGATCAAATTGCTAGTACTTTTCTCCGTCCTAACCTCTGTTCTGTCTTTCAGACTCACAACTGTCCTTATTTTCACTTGTTTTATGACTTGCTTGTCTTATTATGGAAGGAAGGAGTAGTACTTACTTCAGTTCGATCATGAGCAGGTCAATAGTTCTGGTGTAATGCCCATCATATTTTCTACATCTTCATTGGCTTTGCCTGCTACTTTGGCACGATTCACTGGCTTAGACTTTCTTAAAAAGGCTGCCATAGCCCTAACTCCAGGAGGTAAACTGAGTAGTTTTCCAGTTCATTTGAAAACTGGTTTTCTTTCAGAGAGAACGGCAATGACAAAAAGTGTTTGTTGTTTACAACTATCTCTTTCTGCTAATTGTCTGCTGCAGGTTCTTTTTATCTTCCAACTAATGTATTGCTTATAGCCTTTTTCAATTACTATTACACGTTTCTTCAATTGGATCCTGATGATCTTAGCGAGCAATTGAAGCGGCAAGGTGCTTCAATACCGCTTGTACGACCAGGAAAAAGTACAGCTGCCTTTATTAAAACAGTGAGTTGTTTCTCTTCCATTAGAATGACTGCTGTGGTCTAAATTTTGGAACAGTGCATGACTGCATAAGTTCCAACTCATTAGCTCATTCTTGTATGTGGCTACTCTTCATGCCTGTACTGAGGAAGCCGTCCATAAGGCTAAATGCATAGCTGATTCGGTGCAATGGCTATGTGGGAAAGAGTAGTGGTTTAAAATCAGCACCAGTCCTTATCTTTGTGTGGTTATCAGTGTAACTGTTCTGGTACTGTATTAAACATTGTGGCAACGGTAGTGTCCTACAACTCAGCTGTGAACCTTTTAAAAATCAGTAGTAGGCTAGTAGCCATATCAGCCTGTTGTCTGCTCTTTAGTTGTATTACCTTGTGAAGCTCACCTATTCCTGTCTTTCTGATGATTTATTTTATTCTGTTTTTCATTTTCAGAAGAAATTTGTGATTTATTTGTTCACTTGAAAAATTAACCGGAGACACAGCCTGATTATTGAAACTTGTTCATAACTCGGACTAACCAATAAAAAATGTTCCATATCCTATTCATAACTGGCTGGTCAAATGCTAGTCCTTGCTAGTGGCATGGGTCACTGGGTATAATTGGCTGCTTCAGAACCCCATGTAAGATGATAATTGCTGCATATTTTACAATCGGCATTATCATCTTTCTAGACTGTTAGAATTCATAAATTTACTCTTGCTTTGCATACGTGGTTAACAATTTGTGTGGTGTAGGCATGTATTTTTGAACAATTGGACAACATTTCTCACTTTCAGTAGGAAACGTTTCTAGTTACTACTTCTATTTCGTTGGAGATCAGTAGGTAACCTTACTTCTGAAATTGTTCCCTGTGCAAGAGTACGCCACAAGTACTTGACATTTGACATATTGAAATTTCTGGGTCTTCCTATTTCACAAAACTACAACAAGAAATCCAATCAACAGAATTGAAGCACATCAAGTATTGCAAACCACTGAATCCAACAAACCCAAAAGCCTGTGATTCTGAATACTATATCCCAGCTATATCTTGCACTAAATTTTTTATCTCATTGCAGGTTCTTAGTCGCATCTCTGTCCTGGGATCTGCCTTTCTGGCTGTACTAGCTGCTGGACCATCTGTGGTTGAACAAATCTCTCACTTGACGGCATTTCGGGGCTTTGCTGGTACATCAGTGCTTATCCTTGTTGGATGTGCAACCGACACAGCTCGGAAAGTTCAGGCAGAAATAATTTCTCAGAAATATAAGAACATCGAGTTCTATGATGTCAAAAGTTCTGACCAATGATTGATCTCACTGAACATTCTTTTCAACATGTACTTTAATGTTATCTTGTATAATTGATTGTTGGGTCTTTTGGTAACATTTCATTTTTTTTATTTGTCTTATTTTGTCTGCTGTGTATATCACTTAGATCTCTAACAGAGGATCAGAGTTCAGAAAGCATACATCCATACATCAATATGCAATAAAAAAAATCAAATCTTAAAGCCGCAGAAACTACAGCTCATGGATATTTCTGTTGTGAAGTGATCTGATGTAATTTTTGTACCTTGGAAAAGGGACTTAAACTTTCTGCTATATTGCTTCTTGAATTATTAGAACAACTATAGAATTGGCTGAGTGATCAACATGTCAGTAGAGAGGCTGAGAGAGAGATAATAAGATGTTTAGAAATTCAACTCAGTTATTTCACTTTTTGTACATATAGGACTATTGCAACTCCATGTTAGCTGGCATGCCGGTTTTTCGCAAATGCACAATTTATTTCTCACCTTGTTTATGTGATACATATTGTTTCACTTTTTAGGTTTTTATCTTGAAACTTTATTGGACTGCTGCTCTTTTTTTTTATTATCTCAATACCCATGTTTGACACAAGCAAACCTTGTTTAGCTCAATATTTTTTCATTCATCATCTTATATGTGGAGTTGTCCTCACATTAGGTAAGATTCTTCCTGTTTGAAACATAGTATGTAATCTTTTATTCAAGCATTCAGATAACACTACAACCAATGTAAACATAGGAGAACTATTTATGAATGGGATTATCAATATCTGAGAGCTATAGTAATCATACAGAGGCTAACATCACCATTTGTTTTTTAGACAATAAGATCACCATTTGTTTAATTAACATGTTTACTACTTACATCTTGACTGTATGACTGCAGAATATGTGTTACTCCGAGTGATCATCTTTGAGAAATCAGGCTCCTCAGGCCGTTCCTTTTGTGCTTTTCTGAAGACTGAGGCAATTTTTGAGACAGGGAGTATTTCTCCAGGCTGGAAGAACCATCAAGATCCACACGCCTCGTCTCGTTGACATTGCCATCGACCAATGAGAAGAATGATTTCCACCTGCTGCTGAGACCTACTTCTGCCATCTTTTGTCGGTTCTGATGCCTCCGCCATGCAGACTGGATGAAGCGCGCTGCCCATGTCCTCCACTTGTGTGAGTAGAACTGGAATGTGTGCTGCAGTTGCTTGGAATGCATCATCCTGAATGTCTGGGCTACAAACTTCAGGTCATGGGCTTGGAGGGAGGGAGAACACTTCCAATTCGGCTATTGTTTTAACAGTTCTCATTGATGATGGATAGCTGTCTCCAGAGCCGGGAAGCAATGCTCATGTAAGCAACTCACCACAGAAATCACCTAGTTTTATCATGACGGAGTTGAAGAAATCAGTCCTGCCACCACCATCTGTTGTGGAACTCTCCAGGTTCCCATGGATGACGAAGAGCATCGATTAGTTGTTGGTCCATTGCAGAAAAGAAGGGAACCTGAAATTTCAAATGATGGAAGCTCACTTTGGTTCTCATTATCTTTGAATGTCTCTTCATTTGTTCATCTGTTATGTTTCTCTTCATCTTGAAACATTGATAATATGTAAAAAAAGTTGTGGTTCTTATTGCAGGAGATATTAGCAGTAACCAGGAAGCCACTTACGTGTTGAACAAAATCAAGGCATAGATACTGTTTTATGTCTCAACGAGGATCTGCTGGTAGCTGTCTCAGGATCGTGTCATCATCAACTCCATTTGTTGCAATCCACTTTTATTTGAAGAATTTACAAATGCGGTTCCGCAAATTATCAGGTATTTGATGATCTGTCATCCAATCCTCCATTTCTATTTGCCACATTCTCCAATCTTCAGCATTCGTAGAGAAAGATCTCATGTATGTCTGTGGATAATTTATTTTCCTCCTTCGGTGTACTAAATAAGTTAACAGCATGAATTTTTTTTGCGACATAACTTACCTGCATGTTGCCTATTAGCTGAGCAAACGAACCGATGCTGAGCAGGGTTAACCCTATGGCGAATAGATTTTCACCAATGAAGGAACTAGTCACCAAAGGATTACCATACGCACTGACACAGAAAAGAACATTTTATCAATGTGAAATCACGGGAGGTTTTCCACAAATATTGCAAATAGTATGAAAGAGTTGGTGAGAACAAGCTGTTATATGATACTAGTACTACTACAGTACAATAATTGTTTTCTGGCGGTGCAATGCTGGAACTGTCAAAGTTCATCGAGTTAGTGTTGAGATACAAACGTCAGCTGTTGGAGTCCCCACCATAGGGAGTAGAAATATTTCTCAGAGCATGATGTTGTGGCCACTCTGTTCTGCAGTGCATGAATGAATATGCCATAGTTGATACTGACATTATTACTATCAACGCCACAATTTATGAAGATATTTGTGCTATTTGCCCAATTTTGAGTGCCATTTGATTTGGCATATTGACAGTCAAGGAACTTGAAATCACATGGTATTTCGTTCATTGTCCTGTTATCTGTAGAGCACTGCGTTTCCCAGCATGTCTTCTGCGACATACTGAAGTAAATTGCTCCAACCACCTGGTAGACGTACGACAAGGTAATATTTTTAACAAGATATGACCTATAAATTTATCCATAGAGTGACCTATGTTTGTCCCAAGTTCCATGGTTACTTACTTTCGTGCATGAAGTGCGTTATATGCCTGCTAAAACGTTGATGACAGTAATATTCAATGCTCACCAGGGGTAAAGTGAATATTTGAAATGAATCATTTGATCCCAGAAGAATTATTTTATTTTATTATGTTTGCAGCATTATTTATCTTGTGTGCTCAGAAAATTTTACTGTAGTTTTTATGATGAATACATGATAATAGTTCTTCGTATGATAAATCGAGAAGACTTACATGATGTGCAACCAAATAAAGAATTAGGTTATAGATGGCTCCTTCCCAACCATTTTTTGCGAAATAGCCCACTATCTTCATAATTTTTATGCTTATCAAATTATGACATATAATCTGATCATATATTGGGCCAGTTTCATCAGAAAGAAAGGGGCACTGATATGTCTGAAGCTCATAGATGGTATTATTGCCCACACAAGAACCTGCACATGAAAAGAACTAACTGCCTGACATGAATATATCATATACTTCATTTCTGATTACAGTTGTGCAAATGTTTGGAACAAAAGGGTCATACTTTTTGAACAGGCAATGTAGCTAATATGTCGATGGCTAAGTTTGTTCTGATGTATCTGTTTGCAATCTTTTTAGTACTTGTGACAAGCTTGCTCTTGCCAAGCACTTTGGAAAATGGATCAACACACGCAGTGCAGAATCCTGTGGCAATATGAACTATGAAGACCACGTCAACAAGAGACCGGAGACAAGTGAGGACGATGGCCAAATGGCGGTCCATTTTCATGCACAACTGGGGGTATGTGCTGTCAACGATTGGCAAGAAGAAGAGAGGATCAATGCAGTGAGAAGCCACGCAAGAGACGAGGAAGACACGATACCATATCAGCAGAGTGGTGCCCCCGGGATCTAGTATCCACTTTTTGATAGCTTGTCCAGTTTCTGGAGCAATCTTTTAACTTGAGTATTGTGTTGCTGCCCAGTATTATGTTACCTGATCCTGTGGCCAAGCTCCGTTTCTCTCTTGCTTCGTTCTCATTATGATTAAACCTGCAGTTGAAAATTAACGGCAATTTGCATATTCAGAGTTCAAAGGACATATGTTAATATTTTTCTGAGTTATGGAGCTGTAGTAATACACACGCCGCTGGGATTAATGTAAATGACTATTGATGACCAATCTTGTTGCTGCTGGTGGGTACCGAATTTAAAAATTACTTTGTTTAGAGCATGTATTGCTTAAGATGTGTAGGATTCTCAGTTAGTCCTTTTTGCATTAGATGAATCCTCTTCGGATTAATTGGAACCAACATCCCAGAACTCTTCCGTATTGTCCATCTCAGCCTCTTAGGTGATTTTTCCAGACTTTCTTATGGCTAAATCCCAGTACCCCACTTTACTCTTGGCAGTAATTCACATGACAAGACAAATTCAGTAGTCCATAAGATGCTTTATGCATACAAAAGCATCACTCAAATGTTCAAGACAAAATATAAAATCTTTTGAAGGATAAAAATATTCTGCACATGCAAGGACGAGTACAGTCGTGGTTCTAGCATAAATAATGTAATTTAAAAGGTGGTGCGAAGTGAGCAACTAAAACATGAATGTCTGTTTGGAACGCATCCATATTCTTGCCGGAAATGAACTGGTTCTTGTAAAATTACTTCGTTCGAAAGAGTCCCTAAATGTAACTCTTAGCAGCTTGACGCGTCAAATTTAACTTTTTTATTCCTATTTAAAATCAAAGATGGAAGAACATATTTTACTATAATGAAGAACTAGCTCCAACAGATTATATTTTCGGATATAGCTGAGCAACTTCTCAAAAGATTTCCGATATTTTTCAAGCTTGATTCCTAATATCTGTGAAAGGTTCAAACTCCAGAGGAAAACTTACAATTTTCACTCGCAATTTTTTTCACGAGATCATAAAGCAATCAAAGAGTACTCCAAAATTCCAATGGACTAAATTCAATCTTATGAAAAAATTTGCACTAGAAAAATATCTTTTAATTTGAAAAAAAATAGCGAGGGAAGAAACCATGGATCTCTTTCCAAGACTTCCACAAATCACAGGATTGTCTAACTCACCTCATCATCGTTCTTTTCTTCTTGTCAAATGTCAATCCTTTGATCTCTCTCGCATAATCAAATTTCCTAAACACTAACTCGAAAGCAAGAACAAAATGACCGTAGCTTCCTGCAGTGGTTCAGAAATCTCTCATGATCTCATCTCATTCATTCTCCTCAGACAGAACAATGGAGATGCTTGAGGAGCAAAACCCCTCCATATATAGCTGCTAGCTAGCTAGCTAGGAATGGAGGGAGAGTTTGATTTCCATACGCTGCATGCTTATAAAAAAATCGTATTTCTAACCAAGTAGACAAGGTTAGGTTGATGCTATTTGTCATCTAGAATTAATATTTACTGTCAGTGCGAGTACTTACGTATGTAGTGGAGTAGGTATAACCGTAAAAGCCAACGAAATGATGAATACTACTGAGCCAGATGCTAAAGCATGATCATCTTATATGCGAATGTGATGTAAACACAAATAGAACGCCATATGACCATTGCTATGCGTCGTATTTGTCCATGCTGCTTACCGTACAATTGATGCATGTATTAACGGTCTTAACTCAAGTAGTTCATGACTACTATTAATATTGTTTCTTTAGAACGAAAGCAATCGACCAACTTCACCAGCTGTTAAAATTTTATGAAAAGTAACAGGGTAACATATGATCGTAAGGGGTCACAGAAACGTCCATAAAATATAGTTCTTCTGTTTAAAATAGATAACATCTAGCCTCACGCACAGGCACACACACACTATCATATGCACAAACCCACATGAGCGCATCTCATAATCACACGCTAGAATTGATAGAGAATGAGGATAAATCCGTAAATCCCATTCAATTTCTACTAAACACACCATATATATAAATGTGAGCACCATAATTTGAATCTTGATGAATATGGTCACTCTCCTACAACTCTACCACCTATTAAGAGGTGGTTTTCTTAGCCTCTCTATTTTGTTCGAGCATACATGACATTCTACGCTTACTAGACAAAATGTTCGGTGATACTCCCTATTATACTCTTACCTCCACTTAATGCATGCTGCAGTTACCACTACTACAAATAACGTCATCCAGGATCGGTATCACTGACGGGTAAACCGTGCCCATCAGTGGTGACACCAGTTCACTGACGGGTAGTAAAATAACCCGTCAGTGATGAATATGCGAAGAGCCTCAAGACTATTATCAAAGATATCATCACTGACGGGGAGATTTCGTGCCCGTCAGTGCTGACTTTCAGTGACGGGTATATTTCGTGCCCGTCAGTGATGATATAGTTTATCACAGACGGGTATGAGAACTGAACCGTCAATGCTGATCTGCAGGTCAGCGCGGACGGGTAGAAAACTGACCCGTCAACGATGACCAAAGTAGCACTGGCGGGCATAATTTTGGCCCGTCCGTGATGACTTCTTCTATCTATAAATGTGGGACGGCCTAGTCGTTTTTGCCGCGTTGAAACCCTAGCTTTCTTTCACACGCCCTATGGCCGCCGCCTCCTTCCTGAGCCCCCCGAGCCCGGATGCGGTCGCCGCCTCTTCCTTGAGCCCGGATCCGACTGCTGCCTCCTCCTTGAGCCCCTCCGAGCCCGGATGCGGTCGCCGCCTCTTCCCGGATGCGGTCGCTACCTCTTCCTCGAGCCCGGATCCGACTGCTGCCTCCTCCTCGAGCGAGCCCGGATCCGGTCGCCGCCTCTTCCTCGACACCGGCAACCACTCCTCCGTCTTGCAGCGGCGCCGGCGCCGGTGGAGGCCGCCCTTCTCCCCTCTCCGTCGCGTTTGTGACACTGCGCTGCACTGCACAAGACACTTTTCTTGGAAAAAGTGTCTTGTGCAGTGTAACCGCAATGTCACAATGGTGATGACGCTCTATTGCGGTTACACTGCACAAGAAAACTACATGCTGATGTCGCATTCTAACGCGTCTATCGCATTCTAAGGAGTCCATTTGTACTCAGTGTGTAAACACTCTAGCTAGCAATCTAGATAGTTCGTTTCAATGTGAAAGTGAGATGTAGACTTGTCAAATTTGCGATGTGGAATTGAGATGCAGAAAATAGATTAATTTGTATATATTGTCCTGCGCATGCTGGGGCTGTGCAGAGGCTGTACATGCAGTTGGGATGTTATTCTGTTTTTCAGAGGTGGCAAGAAAAATGAACTGATGAGGCCAGGAAATTCATGCACGAAAAACATCTCATCACTGACGGGTAGAAATTTCACCCGTCTGTGATCACTCATCACAGACGGGTGAAAATACAACCCGTCTGTGATGAGACATCATCATTGACGGGTTATTTTTTGGTCCGTCAGTGATGATGTATCATCACAGACGGGTCATTTCTTGACTCGTCAGTGATGAGTTATCACAGACGGGTCTAAAGACAACCCGTCTGTGATGATCCTGCTCTAAGCGAAAGACTAAGAGTGTCATCATAGACGGGTCGTACTTCTATCCATCAATGATAAAAAGTGT
>JAGXJF010005334.1:0-274857 GCA_019208055.1 Stipa capillata | reverse complement strand
GTTTGTACGTCGACACCGTGGAAAAGAAGTTGGAGATTATCCAGTGTACTGACTGAGAGAAGGTGCCCTGTGCTATTCATCAACTCCAAGAGAATGCTTCAGACTGGTTGGAGAATTATTATGTTATACAAGATGACCCACAATTGATCACATGGTTGGGTTCACTAGGGAATTTCATCGTTATCATGTGCCAGATGGACTTATTAAGCTTAAGAAGGCTAAATGTGGAAGTTAACTCAGGAAGGTATGCTAGTGAGTGAATATCTCGTCAAGTTCACTTAGCTCGCTTGCTATGCACCTGAAGAAGTCACTACTGACTAGAAATCTAGCTTCTCTCGCATGACTTTCCTGATAGCATCTGGTGAACAAGGCTATTCTATTGGTGAACAAGTGGAAAGAAGTGGATGAGAATCACAAGCATAAGCAAGTTTCTCAGAGTTCAGGGTGGTATCAACAATCCCAGAAATAAGGTCAACTAGTACTCAAGCTCATAGTATCAAATGAACTATCAACCCCAAGCTCAGCCCACTTAGCAAATTGCACCCAATCCTCGACCTCGGAATACTGGAGTTCACACCCCAAACCTCAAGGACAATTTCTGCAAAATGGACACTATGCTAAGCAGTGTACCTCCAAGAAGCCTGTAATACCGGTGCCATTCAATTTGAATTATACATAGTTAGCACCAATCAGGGAAACTATGGACTGCAAAATTAGAACAATAGCCCATCTCAGCCTTAGTTCCAAGGAAGAGTGAACCATGTCACCCCAGAAGAAGCTCAAGCTACATAAGACATTGTGCTAGGTAAGTTTCTAGTCAAATGGTTTGATTTGATTCTAGTGCTTCAAATCCGTTCATTTCTTTTAGATTTGTTGACGTGCAACATTTGGAAGTTGTTGCTGTTAAACATACCTTACGGGTTATTACACTGAGAGCCACTATCTGCACTAACCAAGGTTGTAAGGGAGTTTAGATAGATATTGGTGGGATGAAGTTTTTAGTCAACCTCATCATCCTGGATGCCACATCCTTGGATGTTATTTTGGGTATGGATTGGTTAATAGCACACAAAGTTGTTTTGGATTGTGCCAATAGGAATCTAAAGCTCACCAAGAACATGTGGAGTTCATATTAGTTGCACTACAGGATGGAGATGTAAAGCTAAACAATATTTAGACAGTCACTTTGGATCTAGTACCAGTAGTCCATTAGTACCGATACATGTTTCCAGACTTCTGCCTGGGATGCCCCCAGATAGAGACATTAAGTTCTTGATAGAGTTAGTGCCTGCAACACCACCAATTTTCAACCGACCTTATTGTATGGACAACAAGGAGTTTGACGAAGTGAAGAAACAAATTGAGGAGCTTCAGGCCAAGGGATATATGAGATCCAACACATGACCATGGGGAGCCCCTTCAATTCTAGTATAGAAGAAAGATGGAACTAAGAGGACGTGTGTGGAGTGCCACTTGCTTAATGAGGTGGCTATTATGAATAGCTATTGTTTGCCAAGGTTTGACAATTTGTTGAAGCAACTGAAAGGAGCTAAGAGTTTCTCAAAGATTGATCTTCGCTCTCACTATCATCAAATAAAGATTCACAATGAGGACATTCCCAAGACGGCTTTGACCACACAGTATGGTCTGTATGAGTACTGTTGGATCGATGGCTTCCGACAGAGGGGGGGTGAATGTCGAACTAAAAATTTCTTCACAAGATTAGAACACAAAAGCTATTGATTAGTTATTGTGATCAAATCAAGGAATGCAGCGGAAAAACAATCGACAGAAAAATTGAGAAAAGTGACAAAAAACAGCCAGATCGGAACTTCCGGTGTGAATATCGGAAGTTCCGATGTAGCCGGAACTTCCGATGCTACCCCAGTTTCAAACGTTCTGGAAAAATCGGAACTTCCGATTCCTGGATCGGAACTTCCGATATGGATCGGAACTTCCGGTGTAAAAATCGGAACTTCCGGTTTTTGCGAAACAGCAGATTGTCGCTCGGTAAAACGTTCGCAGATTTTGATCCACCCAACGGAATTGGATGAAATTTTGCACAGAGGTAAGCAAAAGACTTACGGAGCTGTTCCAATTGGAATCACCTCAAAAGCTCATCTGTGCTGAGAGAAAAGCCCAATCTACTAACTGCTGTTCCAAAAACAAACGAGATGAAGAACTTGCACGTAATCAAATCAATTGATCCTTAGGACTTGTGAGGGATTTTGATATTCAATCAACATAGAGACATCCCACACGTCCTAACAATCTATTTCACCAAACAAACCTCAAGAAACAAATCAATCCATGAGGGAAGGAGACGAACGAAAATCCAAAGAGCAAAAAGAGAAAAACTCACAATCACAAGGGGAGACTCATGGCTTTCCTTGGAAATCTTTTTGTATTGATTTTCGTGGATTTTCTAGTGTTTTTACATGCCTCTCATCTTAGGCAAAGCACTCTATAAGTGCAGCTCTCATAATCTCATAAAAAGGGTCAAAGGGTTAAGAAACCCTAATCACCTATTTATAGTGGGGAGGGACAACCCCCCTCTTCCACTCTTGGGCCTCATGCCCTAATGGACCAAACTACTTAGCACGCATCTCAAAGCGTCTAAATAGCTTAGCCACCTCTCGATTTTCCTTCCACCCTAAGCTACCAACCCTAAACCGCTTCCGGCCGCCGCCGCAGTTTCTTGGTTGAGCTTCGGTGGTTTCTGCGTTTTTACCAAAATGCCCTCGCACTGACTTGGTCCTCACGTCTCGTCTCCACCCGCTTCCTTGTCGTCCGCGTACATGCTTTTAAGCCGCACGATGTCGTCGCCACCTCCTTGACCGCATCTCAGCCCTCCAAGCTATCATGCCGGTCCATATGACCGAACCATCGCCGCACCCAACTCGCACCTGCACACAATAGACCAAGCAAAACGTCGCGAGCACAAGTCTTCCACTTGACCCAAGTCAGTCGAGAAAAATCATTTATCCACTCAATTTTTCCTTGAGACAAATTGGGAAACTCAAACAATCAACCACAAATTCAAAACCGAATTCATGCAACCTCAAATTCAACGCAGCACAAAGTGGCAAGATATTCATCACACAGATGTACACGTCATCACATGACTCACAATCTCCCCCTTGATGAATATATTGCCAACATCTCTCAATCAATCAAATTTGCGTTGGTTTAAGGAATTAAAAGCAATCAAGTTGCAAGAATTCAAACTTGGCCATAAGAAAGAGAAAGCAAGTACCGGGCCAAGTGAATGTCAACAAGAGTAAGATCAAAAATGTGAGTGAGGGCAAAACATAAACCCTGAGACTCCCCCTCACTCCTGTAACTCATATGTCTATGATCTACTCCAGAACAAAGCAATTTTCAGAAGATTTTCAGAAGATACACCTATCTCATAAAAGAATGCCAAGGTATGATTGATACTACTATTTCTCCCCCTTTGGCACTATAGTCATCAAGGGAAGTCACGCCTCCCCCTTAGCATGTATGCATGGAATTTTTGATTTTTCAGTTTCAGCGAGCTTTGAAGATTATCCAGAATGAGACACAAAAAGTGTTAATATGCCACATAGGTGCTCACCAAACCATAAGAAGATATGTAGACCAAGAAGAGCTGCTAGCAAATCAAGTTCTTAGCATATTAAAGAGTTCACTAGTAATGAGCGCCAGACTAGGTAGTCACAATTGCAATGACTTTAAGCATGAGTGAAGTATGACAACCTAGCGCTAAGCCATGACTAGGAGGACAACCGATCAAGATTAGGACCAAAATGCTCTACCACATGCTAAATTAAGCAATCACATGATTAAACGGATTAGGCACAACCAAAATACAACCCCCTGCACGAGGAAGTATCTTGAGTGATTCATCCTGACTTTTTCACATTGAGTCCACATGATTATTTGGACTAGCCACAACCAAAGTACTACCTCCTGCACGAGCAAGTACCTTGAGTGATTCATCCCTATTTGAGCATTGTTCACAGTAGCATATGATAGATTTCAAGCATGTAGGGCAAAGACTAGTGACTTTTGATGACACTAAGCATTCTCCGACCCGAGCCACAAAAGCCTAGGCATGTTAAGTCACTAGCAGTCCTAATCAAGATTACCATGAAGTCCTATCTTTGACCAGTCATACACAAAGATCATAGTTGCAATACTAGAGTCATGAGCAGATTCAAAAACAACGGATTCCCTAGCAGGCAACTCATCAGTAGATCAAAAATTTAAATTCAAGTTGTTGTCCAATTAAGCTAGCAGCACTGATTCTTGAGAACACATATCAAAATATGGTAAAATGAGCTAGACACTCAGAATATGGCGTATAGCGAACTCGTAGAACTCATTGTTTCATCAAGGATAATAGACAAAGCTCGTGAACATGTAAAGTGCACATGATATATCACAAATGATGCAAAATGCACTATATTACACTATGATACACAATGAGAAGACTCCCCCTCAAACCAACCCATGGGGATGAACAATCCCCAACTCCCCTCTAAGTGCGCAGAATCGTGTGGGATCTAATGGCTTGGTAAAGATATCCGCGAGCTGATTTTCAGAGTCAACAAACGTAAGCACTACATCACCCTTCTCAACATGGTCTCTCAGGAAATGAAACCGCACATCTATATGCTTAGTCCTAGAATGCTGCACTGGGTTCTTAGCAATATTAATAGCACTAGTGTTATCACAGAAAGGTGGAACACTATCAAAAGACAACCCAAAATCCCGCAAAGTCGAAATCATCCAAAGAATCTGACTACAGCAACTAGCGGCTGCAACATACTCAGCTTCAGCAGTAGATTGTGCAACAGAAGATTGTTTTCTAGAAGACCATGAAACAAGAGAAGTGCCAAGAAGGTGACAAGTGCCAGAAGTACTCTTGCGGTCTATCTTACACCCGGCAAAGTCTGAATCAGAAAAACCCCGAATCCTAAGAACAGAAGAGCATGAATACCAAAGTCCAAACTCAAGGGATGATCGAAGGTACCTCATGATGCGCTTCACAGCTTGCCGGTGGGAGTCTCTCGGCGAGGCTTGGAACCTCGCACTGCGCCTTTGTGTGTCACACGTCCACGGGAGTCATCTCCAAAAATGATGTACTCATCACCGGACGTCTTGTTGAGGGAGGTGAACCATTTTGAGATTCCGGTCATGTGGCGTGAACATCCGGAATCAACGAGTCACATGTTCACCAACCCTCGTCGACCAATCCTACACAAAAGGCCGAAAACGAGTGGACTCGGTACTGGGGTTAGTAAGCAAGGATTTTCGAATCCAGTACTGAGTCACTCGCTCAAAAGGAACAAAAGATCGTGAGTGATTAGTATGCAATGCAACACCTTGAGCAACTCTACGATCCTGACCTAGAGCACGCCGCGGAGGAATGTCACGCACCGGAGCACGTGAACCACCTCCAAGAGGACGGCGAGAAGACTCTAAGCGACCTAAACCCTGTCGCCTGCTAGAGCCACCAGAAACCTCAACATGTTGAGGCCTCGTGTGTGTCTTAGGAGCACTCAACGCATTGTTGCGTTGTTGAATACCCCTAAGAGCACGAACACGGTCACGACGCTCCTCCTTGAGACGTCGAAAGCAGAACTCAACTAGGTGACCATTCTTTTGACAATGAGTGCATTGGTATTTTACCCTTTGCGAGGTAGTACCAACTGAAGCTGAAGCACTCTTGTCCTTAAGCGATGAATGTAGATAACCACCTGACTTAAACACTGTTCCCCTCTCCCCCTAAGCTATTGCAATCAAGCCTCTACCAAGAGAACCAATGGGATGAGGGGGATGATTCTTATTTTCTTCCACATGATTAAAACCTAGACCTTTGCCTGAGCTAACCCTAGACTTGTCTAAGATCATGTCAAGTTCTTTTCTACCTTCAGAAAATCTCTCCAAAGTTTTCTTGAGGTAATCAACTTCCCTAAGCAAAGAAGCACAGGTAAGACAAGCTCCTGAAGCTGACACTCTAACAGCTTTCTCATATTTTTCTTTGTATGCTCCTAGTTCAAGTTTTAGAGACTCACAAGACACACAGGCGATGCTACATGTTTCAGCTACTGTTTTCTTAAACCTCTCTCTAAATGCAGCATGCATAGCAGAAACATCATTCTCAAGCTCATGGCAAAATGTGCAAGTAGAGGAAACAGCATGAGTAACATCAATAGGTAACTTAGAAGCAGTAGCATTAGCCAAAGTGAGTTTTCTGTAAAGCTCAGAAATGTGTCTTCCTAGGTCCTGATTTTCTTCAACTAGTTCAGAGCATTTATCACACACTGGTCTTCTCATTTCAAGCACAGATTGATTCAATTCTTTATTTCTATCTTCCAAATACTTGCATCTTAAACATGGGGAAGATTCTTGGGTGCTCTTAGAACTAATGCTAGCAAGTTGATTCTTAGCATTCTTGAGTTCATTGGCATGAAATGAGTGAACAATGCAACCAGCAAGATAAACAGTTTTAAGCTTGGCTAGGTTGTCCTTATAGACCATAAGCTCTTGGATGACAGTTATATGCAATGTGAAACCTATAGCAAAACACAATTTCATCTCATTCAATTCGTTGAGAGGTGCTAAGCTAGGGGAACATCCTAGAGATCCACAAGAAGGCAAACTAGCATGTGAAGCCTTAAGCATGTCAATTTCTTTTCTAAGAGAATCTAAGTTATCATCTTTAGAAACACAAAAGGAGCAAGGGCTCGACTTAAGTTTATCAATTTCAATCATGGCTGACTTAAGCAATTCACTTACACTAGCATGAGCATCTTTAGCTTCGAGGAATTCTTTGTGTAAAACATCACAACTAGCACACTCATCCTCATTACTTTTCAGTTTAGCAATTTCTAGTGTAAGAGAATTAACTTTCTTAGACAGGTCTTTAGATTTCTTGATTGAAGCAAACAAGGCATCATTTTGCACATCAAACATATCAAGCAGTTTATCATGCCTAACACTGAGCTCATCGAAGGTGTAACTTACATCGCTTTCAAGATCTTCATCGTCGCTCTCTTCTTCGGATCTCGCCATAAAGCACATGCCGGTGAAGCCATGTTCTACCTTCTTCTTTCCTTTCTTCTTGTGCTTGGGCGGCTCCGGTTTATCCTCGCTTGAGGAAGAGGAAGATGAAGAAGAGTTGGAGCTGTTATCGCTATCTTCAAAAGCGGCGATAGCTCGACGAAGATTCTTCTCCGCCTCACGCATCTTGCGCCTTGATCCAAAGTTGTTCCTTCTCTTGTCCTGAAATTTAGAAGCAAACTTGTTCCTCTCTTTAGGATTGGGACACTCAGATCGGATGTGGCCTTTCTCACCACATCCATAGCAGGTGATGTCCGAGGATTTCCTTCTCCTATTTCTCACATTCTTATATGCCCTAGAGAAGCGTTTTGCAAATAACGCAAGCTCATCCTCGGGAAGAGATTCAAGCTGATCATCAGACAAAGAAGACAAGGCTGCAAGAGACAGTCCAGAAGAAGAAATCAAGCAAGTGTCAGAGTTGACACTAGGAGACACTATCCCCGATGGATCCGAGGAAGTGTTCCCAACAAGAGCCAAAGTCTTGGACTTAGAACCATTTCTGTTTTCCGAAGTGATCTCATGAGTAGAGAGCTTGGAGAACAGATGATCGAGTGTGAGAGTGGCAAGATTGGCAGACTCTTGGATGGCAATCTTCCGCACTTCAAAAGCGGGCTCTAATGTGTTCAACACATGCCTAGCCATCTCTGAGTCAGTGTACCTCACTCCCACACTCCAGAGCTTATTCACAATTCTTTCAAATCTCTCAAAAAGTTCAGAAATTGATTCCCCAAAGCGTTGCTCAAAGCGATTGTATTCAACTTTGTATTGATCCGCTCGAGCAATCTTGACTTGGTCGGACCCCTCATGATAGGTGATCAAGGTCGACCAAATCTTGTGAGCGGTATCAAGATGAGCAACCCGCTCATGCTCCTTCCTATCCAAACCAGAAAGCAAATAGTTGATGGCCTTGCAATTGTTTTCAACATCAGCCTGATTTGCAGCCGTCACTTCGGCAGGAAGAGCAAAGTCCCTTTCGATGATTTGCCAAATAGCAAGTCCCTCTGACTGGATAAAAATTTTCATTCGATTTTTCCAGAACTCCCAGTCCGTCCCATTGAAGACAGGAGGACGAGTCGAGTATCCGTGGGAAGCCATGGCTCGCAAAGCCGGTCAAAGCTTATAGAGAAGCGAGACCGGGCTCTGATACCACTTGTTGGATCGATGGCTTCCGACAGAGGGGGGGTGAATGTCGAACTAAAAATTTCTTCACAAGATTAGAACACAAAAGCTATTGATTAGTTATTGTGATCAAATCAAGGAATGCAGCGGAAAAACAATCGACAGAAAAATTGAGAAAAGTGACAAAAAACAGCCAGATCGGAACTTCCGGTGTGAATATCGGAAGTTCCGATGTAGCCGGAACTTCCGATGCTACCCCAGTTTCAAACGTTCTGGAAAAATCGGAACTTCCGATTCCTGGATCGGAACTTCCGATATGGATCGGAACTTCCGGTGTAAAAATCGGAACTTCCGGTTTTTGCGAAACAGCAGATTGCCGCTCGGTAAAACGTTCGCAGATTTTGATCCACCCAACGGAATTGGATGAAATTTTGCACAGAGGTAAGCAAAAGACTTACGGAGCTGTTCCAATTGGAATCACCTCAAAAGCTCATCTGTGCTGAGAGAAAAGCCCAATCTACTAACTGCTGTTCCAAAAACAAACGAGATGAAGAACTTGCACGAAATCAAATCAATTGATCCTTAGGACTTGTGAGGGATTTTGATATTCAATCAACATAGAGACATCCCACACGTCCTAACAATCTATTTCACCAAACAAACCTCAAGAAACAAATCAATCCATGAGGGAAGGAGACGAACGAAAATCCAAAGAGCAAAAAGAGAAAAACTCACAATCACAAGGGGAGACTCATGGCTTTCCTTGGAAATCTTTTTGTATTAATTTTCGTGGATTTTCTAGTGTTTTTACATGCCTCTCATCTTAGGCAAAGCACTCTATAAGTGCAGCTCTCATAATCTCATAAAAAGGGTCAAAGGGTTAAGAAACCCTAATCACCTATTTATAGTGGGGAGGGACAACCCCCCTCTTCCACTCTTGGGCCTCATGCCCTAATGGACCAAACTACTTAGCACGCATCTCAAAGCGTCTAAATAGCTTAGCCACCTCTCGATTTTCCTTCCACCCTAGGCTACCAACCCTAAACCGCTTCCGGCCGCCGCCGCAGTTTCTTGGTTGAGCTTCGGTGGTTTCTGCGTTTTTACCAAAACGCCCTCGCACTGACTTGGTCCTCACGTCTCGTCTCCACCCGCTTCCTTGTCGTCCGCGTACATGCTTTTAAGCCGCACGATGTCGTCGCCACCTCCTTGACCGCATCTCAGCCCTCCAAGCTATCATGCCGGTCCATATGACCGAACCATCGCCGCACCCAACTCGCACCTGCACACAATAGACCAAGCAAAACGTCGCGAGCACAAGTCTTCCACTTGACCCAAGTCAGTCGAGAAAAATCATTTATCCACTCAATTTTTCCTTGAGACAAATTGGGAAACTCAAACAATCAACCACAAATTCAAAACCGAATTCATGCAACCTCAAATTCAACGCAGCACAAAGTGGCAAGATATTCATCACACAGATGTACACGTCATCACATGACTCACAAGTACACCATCATGTCATTCGGCTGACTAATGCTACAGCATATTTCATGGATCTGATGAACAAGGTATTCATCAAATATTTGGATAAGTTTGTTGTTGTCTTTATTGATGATAATCTGACCTAGTCAAAGAGTGCAGAACATGAGGAACATTTGAGAGTTATATTGCAGAAGCTCAGAGAATATCTTGTATACCAAATTCAGTAAGTATGAGTTTTGGCCAATTATTACCGAAGGTTTATTGATGGATTCTCTAAATTGGCAAAACTGTTGACACAATTATAACAGAAGGCCAAAAAGTGTAAATGGACTTCGACATGCGACAGAGTTTCCCAAGAGTTGGAGAAGAGTCTGACTTCTGCTCCAGTCCTAATATTGCCGGATACAAGCAAGGACTTTGATCTCTATTGTGACGCATCACATCATGGTGGCTGATGTGTGTTGATGCAAGAAGGCAAGATAGCTAATTATGCTTCGTGTCGGTTGAGGCCACATGTAGAGACTTATAATTTGTATGTATGTATATGCAAGTAAGTATCACCAATCGACTTGCAACCAATCATATGATCCAACTATTGGTCATGTGAAAAGTAGTAAAAGAAAGAGAATAAGTCTTCATGTCCATAACTAAACCTCAAAATAATAATCAAACAGGTTCAACAGTACGTAGACGTACCATAACCTGCATGATGGCATTACCTTCACCTGGATCTAGAGGATCTCACTAAGCCGGTACTCGATCACCGTTGGCTCTAGCCATGAGCCTCCTTAGCATTTTGACGTTAGATGGGATCATGACGCGCTTGCCCTCGTTCCTGTCTCGACGACCTTCTTTTGCAAGAGCTCTGCAGGTTCTTTTTCTTTTTTGGGGAGCAACGAGTCATGTTAGTACTTGTAAACAACGACTGCACCTATATCTTCTTGTTTGATCCTAATTGTAACATGGAGATCCAACTGTGCAAACAATTCTGATGATGTGGCATAATGTGGTTGCTTCAAAGAAACCTCTAGTTAGTAAATAAAATGTTAACGTTGTTGGTTCATTCACTCTCTGTCACCTCAATCTTGAATCCCTTTAAAAAAGTAATAACAAAAATAGGAAAATCACCTCCTAACAGATAAGTACTTCAAAACAAATCATGACTTAGGTCATAACGAAGCACTGCTACAGAGTGGATTATCACAGACGACCCATCACTGACGGGTGGCACCAACCGTCTATGATAAGAAGTATTTCAAACGGATGTTTACGGACAAACATCAGTAATGAGGCTGGAGGTGAAAACTCTAGTGATGAGACATCATCACTGATGGTTTTTATCCCAACCATCAGAGATGAGACATCAGAGACGGGTGGAATGTTTACCCATTTGAGATGACTTTTGTTATCTCAGATGGTCATAGCTCAAGTTAATTACCTGTCAATGATGAGTCCTGCCCTACATAAAGATTTGTCCCACCCAAATCTGTTTTCCAGATCCAGGTTTGTTAGAGTGGGTGGCTACGGCTGGGCGATTTCTGGGCAATTTAGTGATTTTTCTGTAGATCTCTTAGTTCTTAGTGGTGTAAGGTTAGTAATTGTTTAAACTTTTTTTAATTATTGCTTTCTGGCTAGGGTTTGTGGTTTTATTTGGGAGAATTAGGGAGTGTTAGTCGGGAGAGAGGGGAGAAGGTAAGTAGAGGTATTGATAATTACAAATGATATATATAGGTAATTTAGGTTTGGATAATATATAATAGTTTGTTATGCTATCTTCTTTATTATTTTGCTTCATTAATTGCTTTTTAATTATATGAGTCAACTATGTAGATGGAGCGAAGCTGGATGTATGATAACTGTACTTCCCAATAGTACTTGAATGGTGTATCTCAATTCATGAGAGCTGCCAAGGACTATATGTTGAGCTCAAGGTCTAGCGGCTTTATGTCATGTCCATGCATTGACTGCAAGAACGAGAAGATGTGCAAGAACACAGCTCAGGTCCAAGGACACTTGATTTGTCAGAGTTTCTTGAAGGGTTATGCTCGTTGGACCAGTTATGATGAAAAATGGATTATACAGGAAGACGATGAAGCCAATGATCAAGAACGAATTATATAGGAAGGCGATGTCAATCCTAAATCTGATGAGGACTCGGACAATGACATGGATGATATGGACCTAGGGCTTGCACGATGCAGAAGGCAATGATGTCGAGGGAAAGAGTATGATAAGTTCTTGAGTTTGATGGAGGACTCAGAGAAACCATTGTACAAGGGCTGCAAGTCCAAATACACAAAGCTGTCATCCATCCGTGAACTTCTCAAATTGAAGGCAAGCAACGAGTGGTCTAACAAAGGTTTCATAGAGATTTTATCTCTCTTACAGGATATGTTGCTGGATCGAAACCATATGCCCAGTAGCACATATAACGCCAAGAAGGTGGTTTGTCCCCTGGGAATGTAAGTTGTAAGGATACACGCATGTCCAAATGACTCTCTCCCATTCCGTAAAGAGTATGAAGAGTTGCATGTATGTCCAGTGTGCAAGGCATCACGATACAAGAAGCGCAAGAATCAAGATGATCACATAGAGGAAAACGAGGTGACAAAAGGGGTTCCGAGTAAGGTCTTCTGGTATCTCCCACTAATTCACCAATTGAAGCGTTTGTTTGCAAACTGGAGGGATGCGAAAATGATGTGTTGACACGTTGAGGGGCATAAGACAGATGGACTGCTAATACATCTTGCCGATGACATCCAGTGGAGAAACATCGATAGGAAGTTTCCATTCTTCGCTACGGACCCTAGGAATGTAAGGTTTGCACTGAGCTCGTTGTCCTCGGAAGCTCTGTAAGCACTGGAAAAGCTCAAGATACACTCACTAGGGGACTAGTAAACCCGGAGCACCTAGGTCACACACGAGGCACAGGTAGTTCCACTAGATGGAAGAAGGGACTCACCCGAACGGAGGAAGATTACCGACTTCATGAGAGAATAAAGGATGAGGCACTTGAGAGAAAAGTGCAACTTTTGGTGGAGAAGGAGTTGCAAAGGATGCAGCTCTTGACGCAGCCTATTGGAGAGTCTCCCATAGCACGCACCGCTAGTCCCGGCGGCCATCATAGTAGCTACACATCCACCAGCCAAGCAGAGGAATCAACGACAGCTATCGAGTCATGCGATCTCATCCTGGTAATACAAAGCAAATAATTTTTTTCATCACATTAAATAAGATGACCGCCTTTGTCGATGCTAATTGTGAGGTGTCATGCATGTGTCGATGAAATGCCAAATCATGGTCCGGATGGCTAGTGGTCACCCCGTCCTAACTGGAAATGGCAATATCTTTCCTCCTAGGTGAATGATAGAGTGCACAATGTCCCGTTGGCTTTGAACATGGCTAAGGTACTAGTGGATGACATGTACCCACTATTCAGCCAGTGTCCTCTACTGTTGCCCTCTGACGATGAGATCGGAACCCTAGGTGAGGTGATTTCCTAGTTCATTCAGTGGCCAAAGAGGGATATCATCATAGTCAATGAGCGGATGTCTTCTTCATAGTCATATAGTGCCTGTAGCAGCTAACATCTCCATAGTGCCATCACTAATCAAGACCCCTCTATTGCCTGAAGCCCCTAAGCCTATGATGTTAGAAATGCGTCAGCAGGAGTCGCCTATCAAGAATACATACAAAACAAGAATGATGGCTAAAGGTAAATCAAAGTCCAAGCTGGTGGCCTCCAATAAAGTTGCAGAGATGATTGGGCGTTGGCAGTTCAGAAGTGGAGAACCATTGGTCCTGCCGCATGAGATTCTCTAGTTGACACTAGCTTGTCAAATGTTGCATGACAAGTACATGGAGATGGCTGGCACAGGGAAGGAGAGAATTAGAGTCAATTTCAAAGAAGATCATTTTTTCCACAAACAAATGGATGGCATCTTCAAGGTATTCTTCCGGGACATGTTCAAGCTTTTCATGCTCACCGCCCTTCAGAACTCTATTATGAGACACTGTAAGTATGCGCCACCTGCATCACGGTCCACTTTCATGCGAAACCAGTATCTAGTACTTAATATACTCATTTTTTGTATACATATAGTTTCATGTTCACTCAAGTTAGGGCACAAAAGGCACTTATGGGTTTCCTTGATCCAGTCTTGGTGTCGGCTAAACTCATAGGACAAGATACTGCCAGCGTCAAAGAATACTTCCTAAACAATTTCCTGGCTCAAGAGGATAAAGAATATATAATGTTTGCATACAGACCGAGGTAAGTGTTGCAATATTAGCTATACTTGGTCAATTATGTACTTCACAAACTTATAATTTTAATGACCGATGAAATAAATGTGTAGCAATCATTGGGTCACGGCTGTCATCACACTATGATGGAGTAAGGTATATTACCTTGATTCACTACTAAAGGATCATGACTTCACGCCCTTCCAGGATATGCTCGACCATATCACTTCAACTTCAGTTTTAGTGGCAGAAATATAAAGGGAAAAAACCTACTCACATTTTTAAATTTCGAGTACGAGCTATACATTTTTATAAAGAACAATTATGACTCATTCATTAGGCTTATAGACTAATTATCAATGTTTTTTTCCTTTTAACAGTGCAAGCAACAGCGCCCAATGAGCCAACTTTGCGGATTTTACGCTTGCCCAAACATGGACCTCATTGCACAGTTTACCTCTAAGAACAAAAACTTACAGGTTTGTGATGCAAATCATAATGTACATGATTTATATTTATCTCTATGTGAATATGTGTTCAACCGATATCTTTTTCTAGGGAATAGGCTTGAACATGTGAGGATCAAACATTGGAAAGAGATGGAATCAAACGGATTCGTGGGGTTATCACAACCTTTTGTCATACCCGAAGATGCCAAGTTCCATGTGTGTTAATACATACATTGCAGTTTCTAAAGTTGTGATACAATTGTTGTTGTGTATGTGTGGTTTATATAATGCAATGGTTTATACAATTATGGTTTATTCAATGCAATGGTTTAATTTCTTAATTATGAAATGCAATGGTTTATACAATGTTGTTGTGTATGTGTGGAGGGAGGTGATGTATATATATATATGTTGTGTGTTTGTGATTTTGGGCAGTGCAGTGGTGCTAGCTACTACCTTCTGTAAATTTTGTGTGCAGGACAGGCTGATATTTAGCAAAAGCTATGCCCTCTGGAAAACACATCATAGACGGGTATAGAATAAAAGCCTGTCTGTGATACGTTCCCTATCTTAGATGGGCATAGCTAATCAGCCATCTGTGATAAGTTCCCTATCTCAGACGGGCTTGGCTTACCACCCATCTGTGATAACACATCATCACTGACGGGTGATTTTGGGAACACCGTCTGTGATGAGAGTTATCACAGACAGGCGTGCTTATGAGACCCGTCAGTGATGTTGCTTGTTAGTGACAATTATCCGTCCGCCTATGATGACCTTCGTTATCATAGACATAAACATATAGACAGGTGGTAAAACCGTCAGAGATGGGGGTTTTCACCTGTCTGTGATAGGCCATCCTCTAGCAGTGAAGCTTGACTAGGCGGAAGAGTTTTAGGATCTATAAAACGATTAGAATGGGTGATACAGGCAATTTGTAAAATCTTACAACTGGTTAGAGTTTTTCGCAAGATAAAACCTAAATCAACCGGACTCTCTTAAGTGATCATACAAGGTCTTGCAGTCCTAAGTGGTCAATCCACCAATCAGGTTCAACGAAACTAAATTGCTTAAATGCAGAACGAGATGAACCATGAGATATTGACACCACGATGTCTGTTCTGAAGTTTGAATAAAGCTAACAGAACTTTTTTTCTAGAAAGTGTAGTGGGACAAATTAAAAAAGCTAGTGGAACAAATCAAACAAATAAAAACGACTAGTGAGAATAAAATTTAAGACGTAGCGAAACAATCCAAAAATGCTCATGAAACGATTCAGGAAGGTTGGTGGAAACAGAATAAAAAATAGTGAAACACGCTGAAAATGGCCATGGAACAATTGACATCCTACTATTGGAACAAATATAAAGAATGAGTAAGCAAAACAAAAACATAGTGTAGCAAGTCAACCAGTCTCAATTTAAGTCTATTAGTGGAACACGTGAAACACTTCAACTGAAGAAAAGGAAAATAAAGAAAAAAGAGAGGGAAAAGAAAACAAAAGAAATGAGAAATGAGAAAAATAGACAAAAGAAGAAAAAAGAAAGAAGAAACAAAAACTAGTACTAAGTTTCTGTACATTAGAATGTGATGGTACTTTGTTCTATCTTCAACGTGGACAGAAAAAAAAAGAAAAATGAGAAAAACCCACACGAGTAGGCAATGGTTAACAGTCCAACTCTCAACCAAACGTAATGGACCAAGCCACGCTAGCCAGCTGCAAATCAATTGGACGCGTGCTTGATGGACCGCCACACTTTTCTTTTTAGCGATCTTGTTACTACGACTCGCGCGCGCGATCGTTAGGAAAAGCACTCCACGTCTAGCTGGCACCAGCACCATCCCCAATGCCTTCGCGCGTCCTCTTGGGCCAGCCCGATTACGCAGTGCAGTCCAGTTGACCTATGTGGGCGAAGTAGCAACCACGTTGGACCAGGCCGTCCTACAGGACTTGACCTAGTGGATCCACGATGATAGGATGGTTATTAGTGTTGCTTTTTTTGTGTGTTTTCCATCTTTTTTCCTTTCATTTTTCTTTTCATTTAGTTATAGTTTAGTTGGGTAACCACTGCGGTAGGAACTTTTTCTGTTGTTCCTTGTGTCATTTTTCCCGTCACTATTCTACTAATATACTTCGATGCGAGGCAGCAACTGACGACTGTAGGTCATCACCTCCAACATGGAGGAACAACCACGAATCAAGTAGAAGCCACCGTGACCACAGTTGTCAGCCGATGCATCGGGGTCGCGGTGGATGCATTGTCTCCCTAGCCCGTATTCTAGTTGTATTCAAAGTCTAAGCATAAATTCAATGGTTTCATGTCTTCTAAATTTCATCCAAAATCTGAATTAAATAAACTCATACTCCATTTTAATCGATTGGGTGAGTCGAACACAACTGCGGTCTCCATTGTCCATGCCCTGATGTCAACTTTTGGTGTCGTCCTTTCCGATTCCGGTAAAATTCAGAGTATTACATGTTCCTACATTTTCAGGAGCCGCCGAGATCTCCTGTAATACCCGTGGACTACCTATACTTCGCTAGGATGGATGACAAGTCGTGTTCACTCATGGCGCAATGGCATAGGGTGCACGTGGGTAGCGTGTATTCTCCACGACACAGCCACTATAATTTACACTCTGTCCTCTAGGATTTTGCAATTTTCCGCCCATTCAAAGTGAGCTGCAGTTTTATTGAAACTCAAGTGAGCTGCAATGACCGAGGCGACGGTAAGGATGGTAACACATGCTAACGTTTGATCCCCCGATGGCAATTGTTGCTGAGAGCAATGAAATGAGGCCAAACACGTCTGTGGCGATCATGGGGGTCAAGTCATGAACGGTTGAGAGGCTTCATGGTGAGGAGGAGACACCTCCAATCACGAGGCTTTTGTAATCAGATCTGTGTGTTTTAAGACCAGATCTGCACTCTCAGGTGTTATATAGAGTGATCCATATAAACGAGTTTAATGACCAGAAGAAGGGAAGTTATGTTTTTTGGGGGTGATCTCTAGTGTTTTGCAGGTAGTGATCGATTGACAAAAATGATGAACATCAGTTGGCTCGGCTAGATATAAGTCTCTTAAGTTCACTTACCTACATCAAATGATCGGACAAGTTCAGTGACACGTAGGTTAGTTGATCGATTCTAATTTTATTTGTGCAGCTGCTGCTCGCTAGCGCAATAATCTGCGTTTCTCAAAACTTCAATTATAGGTAGTGAATCTGATTCGGCGGCACGTCCAACAAATAATAAACAAGTGAGCTCCCCGCATTATCTCGAAATTGGAATGTTTTTTCAGCCAGATGATTACGAGCACATAAAAACGCATAGACAGCCAATTCTGAGATTGGCATTCCAGGATCCAGACTGGAAAACGAAAAAGAAATTCAGCAACGGTCCTCCATGTGAGCGGGACCCACCGCCGGCAAAAGATGCCATCGCGATCCCAGCGAGGTCCAGCGGTTATATTATTAATTATGAAGTTGAGAACCGTTATATACGAGAAGAGGGGGGAGGACGGGAAGGACAAGGCAGAGTCAAAGAGACATAGAGGCAAAATCTCACGAGGAGATACGCGGCTGCCATGGCAAGAACCCCATTTGCTATCGCCGTCGCCACCGGGGCTCTCCTCTTCGCCACCGTCATGCCGGCCGTTGCGGCGCAGGCCCCCGCGCCGGCGCCCACCAGCGACGGTGAGTCATCAATCAAGCAGGGTGTGCAGCAGCGATTGAGATTTGTTCTGAATTTCTCATCCGTTTCTTGTGAATGTATGCAGCATCGTCGATTGACCAAGGCATCGCCTACCTTCTGATGATCCTGGCGCTGGTGCTCACCTATCTCATCCACCCGTTGGACGCTTCCTCCCCTTACAAGCTCTTCTGAGTCTCTGAACAAAGCCTTCTCCATTCTTTTCTTCATATTTCTCCCATCTTTTGATCGATAGGCTAGTGGATTCTTGAGAAATTGGTGGTGTGAGATTCGATTTGGATTCATTAGGCTGTTGCTTGTACTCCGATGGATTCGCGTGTGTATATTGCTATGTACATGTTTTCTCTTCCAATGCCTCTTTTGATCTTTTGCAATTTTCCTCGAGAGGGAATTTTTTTTTCTTGTATTTGGGAGGTCTATCATGAGGTTACTGTTGTTAAATGATTATTGTTTTCATTGTCTTGTATTTGGGAGGTCTATCATCAGGTTACCCTGACTAAATCCTTAGTCATTTGGGATTGTGCCGTCTTCTACCTCGTCTACTTAGCCAAAAATTCTAAATTTTAGAGAGAAATATCTAAATAAAAAATAAAAAATGTGAAACAATCAACCGGAGGTGCAGCGGTGTAGATTAATGAGGGAGGCATGGCAGCGAGCCGACCCGCAATAGGGCATACGTCAGTGTAGTTTCAAGAGGAAGAAAAAGATCAGTCAACATTTGTTTCCTTTAAACCAGTCCTTGACCTAGCCTGGCTCGGATGTGATCGATCGGCCATAGTAGGGCTTAGTATGTACTTCCACGATTAATCTTGGTAAAATATGTAGGCAACACGATCACGTTTTTCCTGGGTTAAAAACAAGTGAAAACATGTGTAGACATTGATGTTTCAGAAACCCTCAAGAAATTTCTAGATGTGTCCGGGTTTAAGGAGAGTAAGCTTCTACATTCATGCAAAATTTAAATGTTAAAACTCAAAACACAAAAGGTCAATGTAATTAATTTTTTTAACCTAATCTTGCAGTATCCCCTAATCTTGCACCAATTCATAAGTTTGCTTTAATTTTGTGAGAAAATAAAGAAAAACATAACTCGGAGTCCAAAGGGAGATCAATGGCTACCAGGAACCATGAGAGAGCTCCCGAAACCCATCCCACCCTCCATCCGTGCCACTGGCCGCTCCGGCCACAGCGGCCTCAGATCCAACCAACATATTAGTACAAAAACGTTCATCCCTATACTAGTACAAAAACGTCCATCCATGACGAATTATCCGAAGCGGTTAGGCAAAAGCGCCACAAATAACTCATATCGAAGATGGTCAGGACAAACAAACCGTCTCGGATAACGAGTTCAGGAGCAACTGCCTCGGATAATAACAACATCCAAGACTGTTCGGACTAAGCAACTACCTCAGATAATATCCAACGCGGTCATCGAACCAAAACCGCCTCGGATAATGGTCATATCCAAGACGGTTGACATAACGCCAACCACCTTGGATAAGTAAGTAAATATCGAAGGCGGATGTTGATATATAACCACCTCCCTATAACATATATCTGAGATGGTTAAGTGGATCTAACCAACACCAACATGTTGTACATCATTAAATGTGTTGCACGAGCAGATAGACTAGTAGAGCAAGATATGTCTTAAATGTGGTGAATTGCTGGCAATTTTTTGAGCTATGTGGTAGCAATTTTTGAGTGGAGAAGCTAGATTTAGAAGAGTTGGAGATAATAATTCCTTGTTGATTAGCAAAGGTTAGTGATTTGTTTTACAAGTATATTATCCAATAATGTGGTGATTTTGCTTTGTTATTTGGACAGTGAGAATATTAATTTATATGATCATAATTAGATGCATGGAAATGCTTGATTCATTGTACATTTAGTGCATAGCTATTATTTGTTAAGGTATGCACATTTTTAAGGAATTCTGTGGCTAAAATGGAAAAACATAAAAATGATGGCTTTATTTTTGTGGCTTAATTTATAAATGCAAGAAATAGTACTTTAGTTAGTTATAGGTTAGTAATTAAAGAGAGCCCATGCATATAGGTTAGTTATATTAGTTAGTTAGTTCACGTTGTTATATGGTGTGCTTGAACTATTGAAACTAAAGGTGAGCAACAGCTGATCCGACAAGAGGTTCAACGAGTTGCTAGACCTCCTAGGGGACATGCTTCAGAACGACTGTATCCTATACCAAAAAGAGTTTACAAACTTACATTCATATCAGTGTGCAAGGCTTCTCGATACAAGGGTAAGATTGGACTAGATAGAGCTGAGGAATGTGTCGAGGTTACAAAGGGGGCTCCTGCCAAGGTTGCTTGGTATTTGCTTGTAATCCCACGCCTGATCCATTTATTTGTGAACCCAAAGGAAGCAAAGTTGTTTTGTTGTCATGCTGAAGAGCGGAAGACATCCGATGGAAAGCTAAGACACCTAGCTGATGCTATTTGGTGGAGAAACATCGATAAAAAATATCATTTGTTTGCTGCGGAAACTAGGATGATAAGGTTTGCACTTCGTACAGATGGAATAAATCGATTTGGCAACATGAGCAGCCGACATAGCATCTAGCCCGTGCTTCTTATTATGTACAACCTACCTCCTTGGCTTTATATGAAACGGAAGTACATTATGATGTTGATATCTGATGTTGATACTTATCAAAGGGCATAAGTAACCTGGTAACGACATTGGCGTGTATTTTCAAACTATTGATGGATGATGGATGATCTACAAATACTGTGGAACACAGGAGTGCAGCTATGAGATACAGACAAAAGAGAATACTTCACTCTGTGGGGCATGCTATTCTGCACAATCCAAGACTTTCCTGCTCTCGGCAACACCTCCGGTCAGACTGCGAAGTATAGAAAGGATGTGTCATATGCATGGAGAATACCGTGAACTTAAGTCTTAAGAATTACGGAAAAGTTGTGTATATGGGTCACCAGAGGTTCCTACCTATTACACACCATTACCAGAGGTGAAAGATACAGTTCAACAGGAGAATAGAGAATGGTGTAAAACCACGGCCATTTAGCGGTTATCTGCAAAAAGGTTAATGATGTCAATGTCATGCTTGGAAAGTGTCGAAAAAGAAAGCCGCAGATGAGTTTGCATGCTGGAAGAAGAGATCGGTATTCTAAGATCAGTTCCTGCCTATTACGCACCATTACCAAATGTTCCTGCCTATTGGAAGGACCTAGATGTCTAGCACTGCATTGATGTCATGCACATAGAGAAGATTATTCACATTTTTCTGATAAGCTGTTCGTGAGCTACGACTGAAACCATTTGCTGTCCAAGATTTCCCTTTAATTAAAAGATGCCACTATGCCTAATTGAAATGACTATGTTAATGAAAAAATAAAATCATAGGTTTTTAATGAAAATTTTCATTTGTAGACTCTAGAACCTCGGCAAACCGAATAATGTTGTTAACCATATCCTTTGAAAGTAAAATTCATATATATCTTTCCCATGACTAATATGGAATCTCAAATCCAACTTGAATAATTAATACATGATGGTAAAATCTATAGGAACATGACTTGCATAATTAAAGTGTCATATGCCTCGCATGCCTACTATTACTGCACCAACATAAAGAACATGAACTACAGGAAGAAAAATTAGTTAATTGAGTTATTATATTACTACAAGATGATACTTGCATCCATGCCATAGCTATATAGTTCACTTTCATTCATTCCAGTATGCATTTCATACATGTGAACTCTTTCAAAAAGTTTCTTAGACCTGATTTTCCCTTTTTAAAGGTTATTTTAATTCTTACCGGTGTTTCAACTATTTGGGTTTCTCGAAAGCAAACATGGATGTATTGCATATCTTCATTCGGTTATCAGGCAAGCAAAGAGTTGTTTGCTTGTCATGCAATTATTTAATTTTATGTGTTATACGTATTTCTATTTAGTTGTTTGATATTGCTTGGTTCATCAATATGAAATATCTAAATTGATGACAAATATAACTTGAACATGTGAGTAAGAGTGACGAAAAAGGACTAGTAACAGTGTCAACCGGGGTGTGAAGTTGGTGGTTAGTCAAGTTTCACCAGATAATTGGTGGTTAGCCATTATCACTCATCGCGGTTACTGGTTGATACTCGATTACCCCCCATCAGCTGCATGTGAATCGTGACCCCAGTGAAAGGGTATCTAGATTGGTCATCCTCTTGGGGCTTTGCAACCCTCATTTGGAGAACCATTGGAACTCTTGTCAGTGATGCTAAACAATTGACATTTTGTGTGAATTAATTGGATATTGGGTGGTTAGCTCAATACTAGAAATGATTAATTGGATATTGGGTGGTTAGCCCAATATCAGAATTGGTCTGGTCCTAATGGTATCTAGACAAACATGAACATCTTGAACTTCATCATCGTAATTGATATTGGGTAGTTAGCCTAATATCATAAATTAGTTCCGGTCCTAACAGTACTTGGACCGGTTGAATACCTTTAAAACTACTTCATATCTTTGTTGTTGCAATGTCAATTGTTCATATAATTCTTATGTCATATGCCATGCTACATTTTATGTCACAAGCGCAACGAAGTCTTGCAAGCACGAAAGTACTCATTGGAATTTCATTCCATTTTATCTTTATTTGGCAGGTGAATTGATCTATTTGATTAATGGGTTTATCACTTGTTTTTGTTACAAAGTTGGCGACAAGATCTCTTGGGTACTAAAAGGTTTTTGACGATGGTTCCATGGACTATCAAATTTTTTGTTTGACTTATGTTTTCACTGCTATATTGAGTGTTCAGTTTTTAATTATGACCTGCGGGTCTTTACTTGTAAGTATTTAAATTGCCCATATATATGGGACGTGATTTATTATTTCCTTAAACCTTGCTTTAGAGTTTGCGCTGTGATTTCCAAGTTGTTACTATGTCCCTTCAAACACCCCGTGTGAATGATATGTGGTGTATGAATTGATGGTAGAGATCTGGTATATGTACCTTGTATGACTTTGGTGATCTTTTGTTGGAGTGACCCGCGAGCCGAGATGTGATTGCCGGCTTGGCAGGGTTTGGGTAGCTGTGTTGGGCTTTCGAGCAACCCACTAGTTTGTGCTTCGGCCAGCTAGGTTAGCATGTGGGCATAGGTACCGAACTCCTCTAAGCGATTGCGATGATCGTATTAGAATACTGGCATTAGGCCTCTATGAGGGTGTTTGGTATTGTGTTTCGTTTACTGAATGATGTTTGCCTCTGGCCAGCTTGACCAACAATGATACATACGACTACGTGTGTGTATGCTGTGTTGATTCGGTGTCGGACTGCCCAATAGTGAGTTCATTCGACAACTGTGGTAAGCATATAATGTGTTGGGTGGTTGCTCGGTCTTTGGCAGAAAATCGTTCCTTAAGTCATGCACGACTTCGGGCCCCGACAAAGTACTCCCTCTAAATGTTAATCATCAAAAAAATCTACTCTTTTTGATTCTAGAGACATTGTCAAAGGAAGAAATAGAAGCAAAAGAGGCATAATTGACCTTCATTAGGTCTTAGCGCCTATGGTCGGTATATGCTAGGATGTCCCTCACATTGGCATATGTTCTTGGCCTTTGACCATAGGATCTATGAGAGTCTAGTTTCAACTACCAGACCCCCCTGTGTACATCCTCGTCAGTCCAGGATCAAGCTGACGGTACACAAGAGAAATGTATAACATTGCATGCATTCGAAATTAAAACTTAGTTTGAGTATGATATGCCACACGGCTTACATAGTACAATGTCTTAACAACATTATCACATCAGAGGAAACAATGGAAATAAAAGTTAAGCGGTTCCATCTGTGCCACAGGCAGTTGACGGAGGCCATGCGACCTAATCTTCAAGATCATCATAGAAGTAATCCTCATAAGCACCTTCTTCAGCATACTCCTCTGCAGACCACCAGAACAAAACATGTTCAATAGTACTTCGCGTACTCAGTGTGCCCCCTCGTAGGGAGATACCTAAACCAATGTACATGAGGCTTCAAAGGAAGGTTTTATGGTTCTTTTGCATAAAAGCAGTTTCAGTTGAAATATTAGGGTAGATTCGAAGGCATCTCTTTGTTGAAAACAAATTTTAATATCAATGGTATTTTCCAACATGTGTGGTCCACAACCAACACAGACCAGCAAGGAACTCCCGCCTTAGCTCGTCCATAGGTTTCAACAGCCAAGGAGTAGAGGGAAATAGCAAGGGGAGAGGGATAGGTCCTTTTTTTCAAGGACATGGTTAATCGATTAGTTTGACACTCTGCAGAGTTTATACACTTTACCCACAGGAAGCAGTCTCATCTTATTGCCACTAGCCGTCGCCAGCATAGTACACACCCATCGGTGTACCGGCAGAGAGATCATGACGAGGTCTTTTAGCTAGTCACATCTCAATGTGACATGTCGACTAGGTTTCGACATGGAAGAGCGTACACCAGCTTACCTTGCGTGGCCCCCATTTGTGCCAAGGTCCTCGTACCTACGTCCACCCTTCTGTGGTACGGCAATGTCGACACCAAGACTTGACTAACCTACTTAACCAAGCTAGTGCCTATATAGCATGTGATTGTACTATTTTCACATTTCTCGGATTCATGACTTTGGCTTTATAATGGACGACTAATGACTTATTCAACTCATGAAGAATGACAATTGCTCCTTCAACTCATGATTCAGCTATTTCCCACACCTTTTAGATTGTTAGTTTTACCTAGAGTAGAATAAGAACAATAGAGAAAGGAAAAATCAAAGGGCATCCGGCCCAGCTCAGCGAGCTCAACAACAAGTTTCAATATCAAGGATCATCGATCCCAAGATCATTCCTCCGAAGAGGCAAGTCAAAGCATCCTATGGATATATTTAAGCATGGCTAAGCATTTATGTACTCTATTCAGAATAATAACATACTAATATACTCAAGGTATCATGTAAACAGGACGGTGAGCAGAAAGGTAATTGATGATGGGTAGTCCTACTACCATGTATTTGTGCCCAAGTTGGTGTGTCCTAACCAGAATCAGAGAACAACTCTCGACACGCCTTTTGGAAGGAGTCCAAGTCGTGTACTACGAGGACTCAAGATATGACATAAAGAAGGAGTTCGACTCGTGTACTACGAGGACTCATGACAAGGTTACCGCCTTACTCCGCCTATATAAGGAGCACCCACCCCTCAAGGAGGGGACAAGCTCAATCAGATCTACGAGCCCTAGTCGACTAGTCATCTTGGAAATCCTTTAGCCTCGAAACCGATCTCGCCGGGTTCCTTACCCGTCGAGTTCCCCTTGTAAGCCAACCTCGTCGAGTTCCCAACTTATCGAGTTCCCCTTGTAATCATCGGTATTCCATACCGCATATCAATCCAATCAAAGCAGGATGTAGGGCTATTACCCAACTCGGGGGCCTGAACCTGGGTATATCGGTGTCGAAGTACCAAGCTGACCTGAGTCTCCGCCCCGCTACCGTACAAATACATGTTGTACGAGTACCCCCCGTATACCATACATCGACAGTAATGATGTGTCCAATCGACATGCTAGCTATTGGAATAAAACAACATGCATGTTTGTAAAATGACAAAATATAATGACTTTCAAAAATATAGGATAAAACATGATCAAGAAAGTGGGGGCATGCCTTCGTGGTAGTACTCTTCTTCTTCTTCTACTGCACTGGACGCCGAGTCGATCTCTTCACTCCCTATTGTCGCAACATAACAAGAGCGAAACAAATAAGTATCAACTCAATAAAACAACATTCTAGGATGCCACATGAAAGAGAGAGAAACAAGAAGGTAAGATGTGGGTGGAACGGATGTTGGCGCGAAGACGTCATCGCGACAAAGATCGGAATAAGGTGTAAAACTAAAGAATCCTTATTATATGTCTTCTAAGACAAGGCCATAACCGTATATGTACATATAATATTATAATATTTAAGATCACAAACATAGCTCATATATTCTAACAATTAAACATTAACATGCTAGGTATCACATAAAGCCTAACATGCTAGTATATAGGAAAAAGGCAATAACACATAGCAACTAGACTATGAGACATAATTAATAGAAATGAGCGTGGCATATTCTAGCTTAATTAGTGATCATGTACTTGCAAATTAGAGGGTAATATTAGCATATCACATCACTAATATTATTCACAAAAGTAATTTAGAACATATGAGAGATATAGACTATATGTTATAACATATACACCATATATACCAAGCTTATGTATGCTAATTAAATTAAACTAACCTAATCACAGAGGTCAAATAAGTCTAAATTACTCTCTGGAATTTAATTACAGCAAGATAATAACAGAGATTAAATCATATTTAAAACAATAAACAATAAACACTTAAATTAAACCTAGAACACAAAACAATTTATGCTACGACAAAGCCCATGTGCTAAAAGGTCACAAATACCACTATAAAACATTAGTGGAGTGTGTCTACCTTATACAAAAATTAAATATTAAAAACAGAGAGCATTCCTATTTTAAATAATTAAAACAATGCTCATTTTAATTCTAAAAAATTCTACACAGCTCCAAAAATTATGAAATTTAATAGAGAGGTTCTACACATACTAGTAATCTGGGAGAAATAAATCACTTCCAAATTTGGGGTATATTCATATAGTTCAAAAATAAAATAAAAAGAGTGCTCACCAAGCACGAAGAAATCACGGAGAGAAGGAGTTCACCGGAGTTGGAGAAGAAGTCGCAGAACGGTTGATGTAGTCAATGAAGCTTGAAGTTGCTTCCGGTAGAAGGTCTGTGACGGCATGGGGAAGCTCCAGTTGCGAGCGCTTGGGTAGTGATGCGTTGGTGTCGCCGGAATTCCTCTTCGGAGTGGTCGCCGGAGTTGGGGGAGATGGAGGAGGTGTGGAGGAGTGGAGAGAGAAAAAAGAGAGAAAATACATGGGATGAGCGGTCCTTATATAGGCATGGAGGCAGGGGAGATGAAGAGAAGGAGACGACGTTACATTCCCGGCTTCAATGGCCGAGAAACAGCTAGCGGTGCACATGCACGCATGCGTTACCGCAGGCAGCGGTGGCCACTCGCATGCATGCATATGGGGCTGGCTGGCCTGGTGGGCTAGCTGGCCCTTTACTTTTTAGTTTTGAATTAATAACAACAGAAATAACAAAATAAATCAAAATAACCTCAAAAATTGTCCAAAAATTGTGAAAAAATTCCAATAAATCAATTTGGACATGAGGAATCCAAGTAAAATATTTTCAAAGAGAGATTCTAAAATTTTTTGAAATAAAATTATAACTCTATTAATAGCTCTCAAATAAATTCAAAAGCTTGAATTAATTGAAACAAAAACCAACTAAGATATTTAAACTAGATTACATCATTGCAACATCCTCTTCTCCTTAAAAAAAATTAAACCCGTAAAAATTAGCATGGTACAGGATCGGTTTGAGGTGATTAAATTTAGGGATTTTAACCAATTATATTGCCCAGAATAGCGTTGCCACTACACCCATCATTCCACTCATAACTGAGATGTGAGTTCCTCTCCTTGAGTGGTACTTAAGCATCGTTCATAGGTCATTGGAATGGTTGGCCTGCCTCTTTGTATTTGCAACCCTTTTGATCCTTTGGATCTTTCACATTGTGAAGCAAGACATTGTCTCAAGAATTACTTGAGCAAAGTATCTGTCAAATCAACAACCCATCAAAAGTGACTATATTGTTCCTCGTTTCAACACTGTGGGTCAAACTACTCACGAATTTATTTCTTAAGAGAATTCTAGCATTAGGTGGCAACTAGATAAGTCAACTTGGACTTCTTTATTAACTTTTAGATTTAAAAGCATGGCAAAGAGTGGTGGATACAACAAGCCAATCCATAAGCTAAACCACTAAATTATCAAAATTAACAAGAGTTCTACACCTAAGTCATATGGCATAGTAAAAGTTTGGACAAATTGCACAAAATATAAGCAACTACTTAACATGGGTAATCAAGAAGTCATAATGGGGGTCAAGGGCATATCTTACAATAGGTGAAACTTTCACGCTCTTCCTCGTAAGATTAATCTTTTGAAGCTCGATTTCAACTACCGCAAAAAGATAAAATTGTGCAACAATCCAAAAAAAAACAAACTACAAAAAGAAAAGAAAAAAGGAAAATATTTTTGGATTTTTGATAACTAAAAGAGATGAAAAGGAAATCTACGTACTCCAAGAAAATAGCAAGTAAGGTGGTTCGACTAAGAAAGGAAAATAAAAGCGAACGACAGTGTCGGTGTAAGTCCAACACAAATGTATTAGGGCTCACCATGGAGCTTAAGTACAACCTGATGAAAATTATTAAGTAAAATACCATAGCAATAAGATAGAGAAAGCGGGCGCGGGACCTCCCCAAGCTTAGACATTTGAAAGTCTAAAGCTTGAAAGATCATTACGGCGGCACATAGTAGTAGCTAGGACTACATGCATGACTCCAAGATGTGAACTGAGAAGTGAGCATCTCGGTAGTGTCTTGAAGGGTGTTGTCGAGGTGGTGCATGTGGTCTATTGGGCCTTCAAGTTGGCTCACCTCGGCATAGTGAACGTGTGGTTCTTTATTTGCATCAAAAAGTGTTGGGTTGCGGCAACTCCTCCTCAGGCTCCTCCTCTTATACTTCATCTTCCGGCATGAAGGCCTCAACATCAATATCTCCTTTTTCCTCTTCCTACTCAATATAGCTCGAAACACCATTCTCCTAGGACAATAAATTAGCAGTAGGTGCTGGCACAAGACGTGTGGCACCGGGAAGGCAGAAATAATGCCTATGATGCTTAGTAACTATCGTACCGATCCTTTTCAAAACTAAAATATTGAGGAAGGGGTTACCGATTACGGGTGTAATTTTTCAAAGTTTACTTGTAGCCTTGTCGTTAGGATGGTCATCTTTCCTCCGTATGTGATGTCTCCTTGAGATCAGCGGAATTGTCGGTGAAAATGTAGTCAAAGCATTGCACATAGTGAAGGCGTTTCATTGTAACATCCTTGATTTTTATGAATTTGCAATTTTTTTAAAGAAGAGGATGCTTGTTAAAGAAGAAGCACATGCTCATGATTGTTTCTTGGATGTTAGGCAGCAAAATATTTCTAATTGCAATTGGGAGCATTTGTGTCGTCATAACATGACAGTCATGAGACTTCATGCTGAAAGAGCATCTAGGCCCCAAGTTGGTTTTGATGGTTAATGGCAACTCAAACTGGAATCTAACGTTTACATTGAGTGTAGGCAGGTTAGTAGGTTCCAGAAAGAAGGGTCATCAGGGAAAGGATGACCACCAAAAAGGTACGAGGGTGGTTTCCAGGACTAAGGAATGGCTGTGCTAGGCAGCTGTGCCACAGCTGTGAAGAAGCCGGTGCTGTGCAAGGAGTTGCAAGCAAGGTGATGGTGGCTTGATGCGTCAAGGGACCGTGACTGCAGTTGGTGGGCAGGTAAAGCCTAGATTTGCTAGTTTCTTTGAGTCCATAAGAAAAATCCGTACTATCAAGAGGGATGATGCAGTAATGATCTATGGAGGTTCTAATTGCTCAATGCTCAGGATGTTGGACAGTAGCACTAATGCTTTGAGGTTAGTGACCCTATGTCAACAGTTTTGCACAAGTGTGAAACTGGTTTTGTGCTTGCACTCTGCAGTGCTAGCAGTAGAAAACTCTAGGGGTTAGAGTCACCGGTGTGACACAGCTATGTCACAGGTGGTCTAGCGCTCTGTGACTCAGGTACATCTCTGTACCAGGGGAAAGCTTGTAAACGCTAAGGAACCTGCGCTGCGATGGCTTGTCTGCTGAGTCGGGGGGCTGTCGGAGGTTCTCTCCTTATTAGGTTTCAGAGAGTGTTGTGCGCTGAGGGCATGTCATGTGCCAAGACCGGGCTGAGTAGTGCTGCTATGTCAGTTTAGAGTTTACCTGTGTGTGCCTCCGGTGACACAGGTATCGGTCTGCTTGAGCCGGTTACAGTTGGGCGGAGTGATTGGCTGTGTCACCGGTGGCTGACACCGGTGATTCACTTAATCCTACGTGGCAACAGTGTAACGGTCAAGTTCCTGTGAACCCTATAAATAGGGGACCAGAGGGAGGTCTTCGACCTCAAACTTTGCCAATCCAGTGAATCATATTCAACCGTTGCAAAGCCTCTTCCCACCGAACAAAAGCCAAAGTTTCCTAAGTGTCAGTTCGGGAGAGTTAGAGTTCTTGAGCAAAGAGCATTGGTTCCTCCAAGAGTTGTTGCTGCTGAATCTATTACTCTTGGAGTGTCTACTCCTAGACGGGCGTAGGAGTCGTTGGTATCACCCAAGCTTGTGTGGGCTGAACCAGACGTTTGTGAAGGTGAATCGAAAGTCTACCTGCTGCAAGCAAAAGGACTTCCCCAAGCAAAGGAAGAGGCCTGAACATCAGGTACTCGGAGAACAAGCACGATTCGGTGCTGGCGATCTCTTCGGAGTAGCCTCTCCAACGGAGACGTACCACTCTGTGAAGAGCTGGGAACTTCGGTGAAAAACACTCTGTCTCTTGAGTATTTTCCTGTATTGTCTTTAGCTTCCTGTTGCTTGCTTGCTTGTGAGATCTTAGACTTATTTTGTTTATCTGTTATAGATCTCCTTTATACCTGTGTTTCATTAGCTGTGTCTCAGTTGCTATATATCTTATCTCACACCTGAGTCAGTTACCTGTTACACAGGCACATTGATTGCTCATCATTTGCTAAGTCCTTAGAACACCTGTGTTAGGCACCTGTGTGACAGCTGCATGCTAATTTACACATCATCTGTTGCCTGTGTCACTCACCTGTCACACAGCTAGCTAACCCTCGGTTCCTGTTTAAGGCTTAACCTGTTCAATCAAGTCAAAAGAAGTAATTTTTGTTAGCCTCCTATTCACCCCCCTCTAGTCGGCACCTTCGGTCCTTTCAATTGGTATCAGAGCAGGTTGCTCTTTGATTTGGCCTAACAGCCAGAGTAAAGGATGTCGAGCTATGAGGGTAAAATACCTGTTTTCAATGGAACTAATTATGCCTTCTGGAAAAGAAAGATGCAAATGCATCTTATCTCTATTGATCCAGATGTGTGGGAAAGTTGTTTGTACAGGCTACAGGTTGGCAGACCCAGCTGCTCTTAGCGTAAATGACAAGAGAAACATTCAGAACAATGCTAAGGCTGCCATTGCTATATTTATGGGTTTGCAAGAGCATGACTTCAACAGGGTCAGCACCATGGACTCTGCTAAGGATATCTGAGACACCTTGGAGCAGATCCATGAAGGCAGTGACACTCTAAAGAAGTCAAAGAGGAGCCTTCTAGAATCAAAGCTGGAGAGGTTTGAACTCGAGCATGGTGAAGACATCAATTATCTGTTTTCAAGACTCACCATTATCACCAACCAGCTAAAGGCCCTAGGCTCCAACCGAGTGGAAGATGAAGACGTGATCAAGAAGTTCTTGTCAGTACTTCCAAAAGCCTACAGAACACTTGTTTCTCATGCTGAAGGAAAAAGATGGGTTTGAGCAAATGAAGCCCACAGAAGTGTTAGGAAGGATCCTAACACATGAGATGGAGCTTAAGCAAGAAGGCAAGCAAAGCTCCTCTCCAGCTATCAAGAAAAATATTGCCTTGAAGACTACTGCTTCAACATCACAGATTGAGAGTGATAGCAGTGAAGAACTTGATGACGAGATGACCAGAGGAGAAGAGAGTGAACTCATCCTCCTCACAAAGAACTTCAGGAAGTTTTACAAGAAGAAGAAGCAGCTTGGATCAGGTGACAGATTCAGAGGGAAGAAGCTGTCAAAAGATAACAAGTGCTTCGAGTGTGGCAAGGAAGGCCACTTTGCTGTTGATTGTCTAACCAAGAGAAAGGACAACAGCCAGTACAGAAAGAAGAAGGACTTTCATGGGAAGAAGAAGACCTTCAACAGCGAGCATCCAACATACTCCAAAAACAAAGCCACTGCTAGAGCTTATGTTGGACAGGCTTGGGTATCTAAGGATTCGGGCTCAGAAGAAGAGTCAGAGGATGAAGATCAAGTTGCTGGTATTGCCATCAGCATGGCTGATATACCCAGCTATGACACAGCCAAGTCACACAGCTCCGAGTTCAGTGCTGAAGCTGATCAACTGCCATCCACTTCTGCCCCTTTGTGTTTCATGGCCAAAGGTTCAAATGTACTTACTGAGAATGACTTTCCTGATTATGCTGAACTAATGAGCATTCTTGAAAGAACAGAGAAAGCCTATGGCAAGGAGAGGAAGGAAAACATCTCTTTAAGAGATAAACTCAGGGAGCTGAGTGAATCATATGATGAGGTTACAGATGACAGAGAAAACCTCAGGCTAGACCAGGAAAACCTGGAGATAGCTCATGAGAAGCTCAAGGTAGCTCATGACACTAGTGCAGAAACCCTTATAGGGGAAGTTTACTAGTGGCGCCCCCCCCAAATAACCACGCCACTAGTATCCGCATAAAATATCAGTGGCGTGTCAACAATCCACGACGCCACTAATAAACTCCTACTAGTGGCGTGCCCATCCAAACCCACGCCACTAGTAAGTGGGACCCCGCAGTCGGGAACGGCGCATGTTACTAGTGGCGTGCCTACTGCCGGCACGCCACTAGTATATTAGTTACTAGTGGCGTGCTGTGCGGGAGGCCACGCCACTACTAACCTGAGCTGCCGCCGCTACTGGGCCCCACGTACTAGTGGCGTGGGATGTATAGGGCACGCCACTAGTATATTAGTGAGGCCACACCACTACTAACCTGAGCTGCCGCCGCTACTGGGCCCCACGTACTAGTGGCGTGGGATGTATAGGGCACGCCACTAGTATATTAGTTACTAGTGGCGTGCTGCGCGGGATCCCACGCCACTAGTAACATGCGCCGATATCCCCAAGGCAGCAGTAGCACCCCCTCCCCATTCTTTCTTCCCAAATTCTGCCACCGGTGCTGCCGCGTCCTCCCTGGCCGGGTGCCGCTGCACCATCCTCAGTCACCAGAGCAACCCCCCCCCCGGCCTAGCTCCTGCCGCACCCACCTCCTTGGCGCCGCCGCCTAGGGCAATCGCCGTGAAGCCCGGGTCGCCGCCTGCTCTGCTCGCCGCCATGGCAAGCCCAGGCCGTCGGCTGCTCCCCGGTGCACCCTCCCCTTTGCCCTGATCGCCCAACCACCGCGCCTCCTCTGCTGCCCCCCCTACTCGCCTCAGCGCCGCCGCCCACGGTGCCCTTGCCACTACCGCCTCCGGCACATCGCAGCCGGCAGGCCGGCCTTCTCCTCTTCGCCCGACGGGCCACCTCCACGCCGCCGTCTTCATCTCTACCGGAGCTCACTCCGCGCCCGAGCCCACTCGTCCTCCGCTGCCGGTCGCCCTCGATCTCTGCTACCGTCAATGCTCCGACAACGAAGCCGACTTCCTCGGAGCTGCGTTGTACACCTGCCACCGACGGAGCGACGTCGTCACCATCTGCTCCCCAAGTCGCCACCGTATCCTTCCCCTGGCGAGCCCTCCACCACCGTGTTCCTTCCCTCCTCGGTGAGCCCCCTTTTCCCCATGCTCTTCTCGGCAGCATAACCTTGGCAGATTAACGGTTGGTAGTTAAACTAGCTCTTAGCAGTTAGGTTAGTCGTTAGCAGTAATGGTTTGGGTTGGAATTAATTAATATGTTGTTTGCTCAATGATCAAAGCACTCGATCAATTGTTTTTGTATGCAATCATCCCATATAAGCCTGAGTATTTCTTCTGAATATCGTTTCACTTTTGGGAATGAATTACCACACGGAGAAATCAATGTAACAAACAATGATTATGCCATCTGGATAAGTCTTCTGAAAGTTCGTTCATGTGTTCCTTGTAAATTGAGGCCCTGTAAGACCAATTGATGTTTAGTTTATAAGTAACACATTGATGTGCTAACTAATTGATACCGACGGTTAGTTTTAATTAGCAACAATGGTACCATTTAGTGATCAAAGATGATGGTTCAAGGACTCAAGTGGGCCTACCAGTGTGGCATTGTACTGTTTGGTGAAAATTACACTTGGGTCTATCTTGGATAGACTAGACACAAGCAGTGCACATAAGCTTAAAATGCTGCAATGATATTTTTGTCTTTAAGTAGCAGCTTTCTATGTCTTTTTAAACATCCTGAAGAAACAACATTTTGATGTTTAGCATACTGATCACTCATCTATGAAGTGCTTTACAGGAGGAGGTAGCAAAAGAGTTTGGTATTCCTACGCAATTTCAACGATTTTGGTTGTGGGCCAAGCGGCAAAACCATACCTACCGACCCAACCGACCGTTGACTCCTCAGGAAGAAGCACTCACTGTAAGATGATTTCATTAAGCATTGCATTGGATATTGATTTTCTTGTTTTCTAGGTTTCCTTTGTGCATCTGCATCTGCTGCACTATTCAGGTGAAGAATTTAATCAACAGAATAGACTCTGCACGTGCTTTCTATCATCTCCAATATGTTAACCTGTGGTTTCTTGGGTTAATTATGCTGTGTTCAGAAACTATAGTTACGTTATGATATCTTATGCTGTTCATAATTGGATTCCATTTGTATTTGTAATGGCATACTTTTGGATGTTAAGTTGTCCATTTACTCTGATCATTCTCCATTCTTTTATGATATTAACTCATGTCCTATATATGCTTTCTATCATTGTCAAATCAGGTTGAGCTGTCTCATCCTGATGCTGAACTAAGATTACTTGAAGTTTTCTACCACAAGATATACAAGGTTGTGCAAGTGCTAGTTTAACAGCTCTTAGTTGCATTTAATTGCACACAATATTGTTGTTAACTTGTATTTCCTGTAGATCTTCGCAGCCAGTGAAAAGATAGAAACCATCAATGATCAGTACTGGACACTGCGTGCAGAGGAGGTATGTTATAGTGTTATGTCACGCTTTACAACAATTGGTTGAGAAGGTTTATAATTCCCCCTTTGTTTGATGGTTGACATTATCTTTTCTTTCTAGGTTCCTGAGGAGGAAAAAAACCTTGGTCCCTTTGGCCGCTTGGTACATGTATATCATTTTACCAAAGACACTCAAAACCAAACGGTAATTGAAGTTTGGCTAATACTTGATCTGAATTGCTCAATCTAGTGATTAATTTATTTTTTTTATGTTAGGTACTTTATACAGTCAAATAGCCGATGTTTTAGTGGATTACTTTGTTCGGCAGTTGGTGCTAGGAGGCGTAGAGTTGATGATACTTGTCCTGTATATTATTGATGCGAAATGTACAAGTCTTTTCCTTGTTGACAGTCACACGGTATTTGTAACTCCAGTGATGATATATTGCTGCGTCTTTTCACAGATTTGTATCTGAATGGCTCTTTGCTTTTTCCTAAGCTCATCTCAGTACAGGAGGCTAGCTAAGACATACAGGGGCTGTCCGGTTATATTGCCACAATTCACCCGAGTTTTGGTTAAGTTTGACCATTTCTGCCCATTGTTTTGTCTATCTGAATTACGTTTTGCAGCATTGAAGTCTTTCTGCTGTATGGACAGAAAAAAAGGTGTGATGTACTATCTACAGCTTTTGGGACTAAAATGATCAATTTTAATGAAATGGGATTACACTGTGTCAGCTCGGCTTGCTACCTTCACTAGTATACCAATTACTAGTGGCGTGTTGAACCAGGAGCACGCCACTAGTAATAATTTTTTAAACTATAAAAATTTCTATTAGTGGCGTTTGATACAGACAGCACGCCACTAGTATACTAACTACTAGTGGCGTGTGGGAGGGAGAGCACGCCACTAGTAATAGTTTTTTTAAACTACAAAAATCTATACTAGTGGCGTGTGCGAACAAAGGGACGCCACTATTGAGGTGTATTACTAGTGGCGTGTTGGACATGCGGCACGCCACTAGTATATTTATTACTAGTGGCGTGGGGTTCAGGAGCACGCCACTAGTGTGAGTGTTACTAGTGGCGTGTGGGCAGCACGCCACTAGTAACCAATTACCACCGGCGTGATACTAGTGGCGTGCTGCCCACACGCCACTAATAAGTATTTTAGCACACCACTAATAAGGGGGTTCTGCACTAGTGTGAGCTTCTGATTAAGGAGCATGAGGAGCTCGAGGCAAAGCATTCTATGCGCACTGATATTTCTTCTATATCTACTGATGCATCTTTGCCTACTCATGCTGCTATTGAATCATGCTTAAACTGTGCTAGTCGCATAAATATTCTAACTTCCACAGGTTGTGTAGTTGATGACTCAAAAGAGGCTTCAACCTCTGTATTACTAACTCTGTGGATGCAGATGAGCACAACAAGCTCAAGGAAGAGCTGGAAGAGCTTAAAAGGCTCATGAGAAAAGGCCTATGCACTGCCAATCTTGGCATGCAAAATTATCAGCTCATTAGAGCTGAAATGCTCAGAAAGAATGATGGCCGAAAAGGCCTGGGTTACAATTCTTCTGCTAATAAGGATAAACTATCTGCTGTTACTAATTTTAATCTTACAGAAAAATTTGTGAGACAGGCAGGAACAGATGACAACAAACTTGCTGGTCATATATAGAGAAATAGGAAGATGGTAAACATTCCATCCAATCCATCCTATGTCTTGCAGAAGGACAGAAAAGGGAAGGTTGTGGCTAAGTATATAGGTCGCAGGCACTTGACAAAGTGGTTGCCGGCCATCGGGTTCCAAAGGTGACAGTCACCTGTGCCACCGATGTCTTACATAGCTGTGTACCTACCAGTGTCACTGGTAACACGCGCAGCCAACTAACCTCTCTGTCTAAGGTTACAGGTGATAGTAAGCCTAAGAGAATTCATGTCATATCATTTGTTGCTCAGGCTATCAACTATAGAAATAGATCTTCTAACTCATTAACTACTGTTTCTGCATATGGTAAAACTGCTAAGGGAACCAAACAAGTTTGGGTCCCTAAACCCCATAACTAATCTTGTAGGATACTGCCTCCAGTGGAACTGACTGGGTTGTGGATAGTAAATGTACACAACATATGACAGGAGGTAGAGAGGAGTTTGTAGAGATCACACATGAAAATCTTCCAAGTAAACATGTGATCTATGCAGATAACTCCAAGGGAAAGGTAAATGGCATTGGTAAAGTTGTCATATCTGCACATCACTCTTTATCCAATGTAATGCTTGTAGATCAGATAGGCTATAGTCTTATGTCTGTGTCACAGCTATGTGACACAGGTATGAAAGTCACTTTCTATCCTGATGAGGTTATAGCTTCCAAACTATCTGATGATTCTCAAGTGTTCAAAGGATGCAGGTCTGGAAAACTATACACAGTAAACTTCAATGAACAGCCTACAGCAGCTCCATGGTGTCTAATGGCCAAGACCAGTGTTGGCTGGCTGTGGCACAGGCGTTTAGGACATGCTGGGATGAAGCTTCTCAACAAACTGAACAAACATGACTATGTCATAGGCTTAGAAAGGTGAAGTTTGAGGACAAGCCCTGCAGTTCATGTCAAGCCGGCAAACAAGTTGAAGCTGCCCATCGTCCCAAGAATGTCATGACCACCATCAAACCTTTTGAGCTCATACACATTGACCTGTTCGGTCCTACTACATATGAGAGCTTGGGAGGTAACAAGTATGGATTTGTGATTGTAGATGATTTTTTCGATATACTTGGGTGTTCTTTTTGAAGGAGAAGACACGGGTTTACAAGAAGTTCAAGCATCTCATTGTCAGAATACAAAATGAGTGGAAGGTAAACCTTGTCAAGGTCAGGAGTGACAATGGGACTGAGTTCAAGAACTCAAAGGTGGAACCATTTCTGGACAAGCATGGAATCAAGCATGAACTAGTGGAAGCATTTCTAGACAAGCATGGAATCAAGCATGAACTATCAAGTCCATATGCTCCACAGCAAAATGGAGTAGTGGAAAGGAAGAACAGAACCCTGACAGAGATGGCAAGGACACTGCTAGATGAGTACAAGACTTCACCAAGATTTTGGGCTGAAGCTATCAACACTGCCTGCCACTCCATTAATAGGATATATCTACATCCACTACTCAAGAAGACTCCTTACGAGCTGCTCACCAACACCAAGCCAAATGTCTCATACTTCAGAGTATTCGGTTGTAAGTGCTACATTCTTAGAAAGGGCAAACGCCTCACTAAGTTTGAAGCTAAATCTGATGTTGGTATATTCCTTAGTTATTCCACTAACTCCCATACCTATAGAGTTTTTAACACCTCCACAAAGGTTGTTGAAGAATCTATAGATGTGGACTTTGATGAGTCTTATGGCTCCCAAGGAGAGCAAGTTGCTAATGATGTAGGGAGTAAGGACATTCAAAAGAAATCTACTGGTGAGATCAGACCCATCATCAAGGAGGAATCTGCCTCACCAAAAGATCAAGAACCACTCTCTCCATCACTGGATGAAGACACTGGAGATAAAAACATCGAGTTCGAGTACAACCCAGCTAATGATCTCCTGGATGCAGAGTACCTGTCTCAGCTAGCTGTGTCGCAGGAAGAACCAGCTGTGTCACAGGCAACACCATCAACTGTGACACCGGCGGTTGACCCCAAACCCCTTGTGATCAGCAGGCTGCAGAAGGATCACCCTGTAGACTAAATCATCGGTGCCATTAATAGGGGAGTGACTACTCGTTCTCGAATAGCTAATTTTTGTGAACATTACTCTTTTGTTTCCAATGTTGAACCCAGGAACATTAAGGAAGCTCTCATAGATGCTGATTGGATAAATGCTATGCATGAAGAGCTGAGTCAATTTGAGAGAAATCAAGTGTGGTCCCTGGTGGAAAGACCCAAGGATCATAATGTGATTGGAACAAAATGGGTCTTCAAGAACAAACAAGATACAAATGGACAAGTGGTAAGGAACAAAGCCAGACTTGTGGCTCAAGGGTTTACACAAGTGGAGGGTCTGGACTTTGGAGAAACCTTTGCTCCAGTTGCAAGACTTGAAGCCATCAGGATTCTTCTTGCCTATGCTGTTCATCACAATATCAAGCTTAATAGATGTAAAATCAGCCTTCCTGAATGGTAAACTCTCTGAACTTGTGTATGTTGAACAGCCACCTGGTTTTGAAGATGATAAGAAACCACACCATGTCTATAAACTACACAAAGCACTCTATGGCTTAAAACAAGCACCTAGAGCATGGTATGATACATTGAAAGAATTTCTGATCAAGAATAGATTTAAAATGGGCTTAGTAGACACAACTCTATTCACTAAGAAAAATGGAAAAGATTTATTTATGTGCCAAATATATGTCGATGACATAATATTTGGCAGTACTAACCGCTCCATGAGTGATGAGTTTAGCTAGATGATGACCAAAATGTTTGAGATGTATTTGGATGGAGAACTAAAGTACTTCCTAGGACTTCAGATCAAACAACTCAAGGAAGGTACATTTGTTTCACAAGAAAAGTTCACCAAGAACATCATCACCAAGTTTGGCATGAAGGATGCAAAGCTTATTCACACTCCCATGCAAACTAATGGTCATCTGGATTTAAACATCGAAGGTAAGTTTGCTGATCAGAAAGAATTTAGATCTATGATAGGATCCTTGCTTTATTTGTGTGCATCTAGGCTAGATATAATGTTGAGTGCATGCATGTGTGCGAGATTCCAAGCTAACCCTAAGGACTGTCACAGAGTGGCAATACGAAGAACACTGAGATATTTGATTCAAACCTCAGGCTTTGGTCTTTGGTATCCTAAAGGTGCAAATTTTGAACTAGTCGACTATTCTGATAGTGACTATGCAGGGTGTAAGGTTGACCAAAAAGCACCTCTGGTACTTGTCAATTTCTAGGGCATTCCTTAGTGTCCTGGTCATCCAAGAAACAAAACTCAGTAGCCCTTTCCTCTGCAGAAGCTGAGTATATAGCTGCTGGTAGTTGTTGTGCGCAGTTATTATGGATGAGGCAGACCTTGAAAGATTTCAGCATATCATTTAATCAAGTGCCCCGCTTCTGTGATAATGAAAGCGCAATTAAGTTAGCCAACAACCCAGTACACCACCAAAGATCCAAACACATTGAAGTGAGGCACCACTTCCTGAGAGATCATGTTGAGAAGGGAGATATACAGCTGTGCCATGTAAGGACTGAAAACAATTAGCTGATATTTTCACCAAACCCTTAGATGAGACTAGGTTCTGTGCTCTGAGGAGTGAATTGAATATCATTGATGTCTCTAATCTTCAATAAAAAGGATTGGCTTGGTGTCTAGCTCATATTTTCTGCCATTTATATGCCTTACATGCTCATCTGTGTTGATCACCTGTGTCACAGGTGTATGTGTGATATGCATAGAGTAGAGATTTTTTTTAGCTGTGTGTGCACATTAATGTGTACCTATTTTCAAAATCGACTCATTTTAGTTTTAGTTTTGCTTGATTGATTTTCTGGCAACCTGACATTGGGAAGATTGCATACGGATCCCCTGATAGTGCCCATATGCTTGCTGTCTTATCAAATTATCTCTGTCTTGGTGTTTTATGGATGAAATACTTGTCACCTGAGCTAGGTCCTTCTGTCAACTGTGACACAGCCACCTTATACCCCTACGGCCTATATAAGGCATCGATATGTTTTCCACAGAACCCACGTCCCACGTTAAAACCCCAAACTTCCGCGTTGCGCCAAAACTCCAAGTTCTCGATGAAATCGACGTTTCCGTCCCTCAAAATCTTTCGAAGCATCGGAGGAAGCCTTCTGAAGAGCTCCAGTATAAATTCATCCGCGCATTATCAATCTTTGCTCAAAGTAAGCTTCCGCCAGCCCTACTTTGCGCTTGTTCTTTCTTAGGGCTTATGAATTTGCTCTAAAGCCTAATCCAGTAGCGCATTGTTAGATGTTAGGGTTGGTTTAGCTCCAGATAATCTTCCAGAACCTATCTTGCTCGAAATTAACCACCGAAAACCAGTAAAACTCTAGATTTCTAAAATCTGCCGTCCGCCTCTGCACATAGCTGTGTCAGCGCTAAGATCTCACCTGTCACACAGGCAAGTCTATTCAATAGGCTGGGACCTCGGTTTGTTACCAAGTCCCCACCTGTGTCTCCCCATTCTCACACAGGTGTATCACACAGCTACTATCTTTTGCATCTCAGGAACACCTCTTACCTATATTCTATCTTATCTATCTTGTTTTTACAGATGTCTTCAGATTCTGATAGGGCTGACAGTGGGGTCAAGTGGTCTGATCCAGAGCAGTCCAGCTTTGAAATAAATATTTCAGATTCAGACCAAGAAAGAGAAAGGCTGAGACAGAAAGCAGAGGTTGCTGAGAGAAGAAAGGCAAGCCAAAGGGCTCACAGGCAGAGGAAAACAGTTGCAAAGAAATCAGCTTCCCAAGCTGGTAAATCCACCTCAGCTCAGCGTGCTCTACCCAAGAGGACAAGATCCTCAGCTGCTGTTGAGCACACATCCTTGGGAAATGAAGCAACCAAGAAGCAGAAGCAACTAGCTAAGAGAGGTTCAAAGCCTTCTATTGCAAATGTGGTGCTGCCAAGAGGCACACTCACCATCAGAGAACCAGTTCCAGAACCCCAAATATCTCAAGAAGATCTTGAAAATGATAAGCTGATTTTGAATGAGTTGGATAGGCTGGCAGCTCAGATGAGAGAAACAACTGATGAAACAGTAAAGAAGCAGCTATCCACCATATACACAGCCAAAAGCTTTGAGCTTTCAGAGATGTCAAGGCCTATATCTATGGGAATTCCAGAACCATCAGAAGCAGATAAGGCTATCTTGAGGGAGATTGCAGGTTTGCACAAATAGATGCGGTCAGGCAAATCCTGTTTAGAAGAAGTAGAGTTGAGAAAGAAGATTCTTGAGAAGCAGGATCAACTTTCAACTAATGCTTGGCAGAAGGGTCACACAAACCACTTGAACTTCAGCATACTGATGCTAAAGATAGGCATCTCATCCTTGAAATTAGTGAGTTAATCAAGAAGGCTAACACTCTGCCAAGAGGCCTTGAGAAGTCTTTCATTCAAGCTGAAATCAAACTCAAGCGAGGTCTGCTGTCTCCTGAATTCAAATCTCAAAGAGTAGCTCCTCCTATTGCCAGTTCAGGATCAAGGGCTCATCCCATAGCTGCAGATGATCTTCTTACGTTGGAGATACATGATATTCTAGGAAGGCTCAAGGACATGCCAAATGGTCCTGAGAAAATTGCTCTGAGAGCTGAGCTCAAGCTCAAACAAGCTATGCTTCCAAAGGTTTCCAAGCCTACATCACCTCCTGCTACTGCACCTGCTCAAGCTCCAAAGAGGAAAAGATCAGAAACTGTTGTGATCAGTGATGAACCTCAAGCCAAGAGGTAGCCAAAGGCAGATGTTGAAATTATTTCAGAGACAACTCAGAGCTCCAAGCCATCCCTAAAAGTTCAATTTGAACAACAGACGTCTGCCATTAAAAAGCTCAAGAAGGAGATGCGACCACCTGCGTCACTGGTCGCTAGCCCAGCCAAGTCAGATCTTTAGACTTATCAAAGAAGGAGTAGAAGAACTCAAAGCTCTACAAGTGTAGAATCCCTCTCCTCACTAGACGTTCAAAAGCAGATGTCTCCTTCACAATTCTTGGTGTCAGAGGCAGAAGAACAAGTTGTCAAAGAGGCCCAAGAGCCCTCATCTTCCAAGTCTGCATCAACAAAGTCTTCTGAAGCTGCCAAACCTTCAAGTCCACAGCTGCCTCGGCCAGCTATGTCACAGGCACAAGAAGCTCAAGCTCCAGAACAGCACCGGTCTCCATCACCTGTGCCACCGCCAGCTGACCCAGCTCCTTCAGTTCAAGCACCTGTGTCCTCACCTGTGGCACAGGCAAGTGAGTCAGCTGAGCAAGAAGATAGCTCCGAGAGCTCATCAGATGATGGTAGAGGAGTGTCTGTAACTCCACCAAGGCCAAGAGAAATTAGAGCTGATTCTGATGAAGATTACCAAGCAGAAAGTTCATCTCCCAGTGCTGAACCAGCCGCAGAGGAAGAAGTAGAAGAGGCTGAACAAGAAGACAGCTCTCCCAGTCCCTCAGTTGGAGAAGAAAACCTGGAAACTAAGTATTATTACATCTTCTCCCATGCTTTGAGGACTGAGGCAAACCAAATGCAGTTCATCTCCCGAGCTGTGGCCAAGAAGCTTCCCAAAGGTAATCCCAAGAAATCAAGAAGCAAAGTTGCCTCCATGAGCACAAGTGATTTTGTAAGAATGAGGTCAGCTTGCCCATATTTCAGTGAAGACAAGGAATATCATGATGCATCTTGCTCAGACCCCAGATTTCACACTGATCTTCAAAGGGGTGTCTACCATGAAATCCTTGCTTCCAAGGGATTTGTTGATTGCAAGGCCATCGATTGGTCTGCACTGACTGACACCAGACTGCAGAGTCTTCAATCTCTCATCCAAGCCTCAGGTCTGGAGTTCATATGCAATCTTCAACAAGATTATGACCCAGAGGTCATTAAGGAGTTTTATGCCACAGTCTGGATAGAACAAGAGAATCAAGATGTCATGTTATGGAAGACAAGAGGCCAGCTGCTTTCCATCACAGCTCCAGAGTTCAACAGTCTGTTTCATGCACCATTGGAGCCTGGGATACCAAATCTGTTCTAACTTGAGCTTGTCTCCAATGCTAACAGAAGAAGATTCTATCCAAGAAATTTTACATTCCCTGCAAATGCCCCATCAGATCATGTGTACTTCAAGGGCATTACAATCACAGCCAAGCATCTAGTCAAAATTCTCAATGTCACTCTTCAGCCTAAGGGAGGCAATACAGATGCTGTTTATAACTCAGTTTGGCAAGTACTGGTGCACATAGCCAAGAATGTACATTTTGATGTGGTGAGATACATTTTCTATGAGATTGATGCTGTCCAGAAGAACAAGAAAGCCAAGCTCAGATATGGGTCCTACATCATGTTTATGATCCTTCAGAGAACAGGTCTTCCAGAATCAACCTTCGACATCTTAGTGAAGACCATCAAGACCCAGCTCAGGCCTCAGGCTGATGACCATCCTGATGAGGTTGCTGCTCAAGCCTTGTTTGGAGATTCTCAAGGACCAGCTGTGTCAGCTCCCGATGACACCGCTGCTCCCACAGCTTCTCAAGTGCCTGCTCCCCAAGTGCCTGTGCCTCAAGTCCAAGTGCCTACCAGTGTCACCGCTGATACTCCTGCAGCTGACCCAGCTGAGTTAGTATCTGTGACACAGGTGGCTGAAGATGGAACTCTCTCGTCCTCTCTTATGTCTCAAGCAGTAGCCAGAGCCTATCAGAACAAAGTGATGCCAACTCAATTTGTAGCTCTGCGCCGAGAGAACTTTCAGCTTCGAACAGAAGTCAACAGTCTGCACTCCAAAGTTGATCTAATGCAGGCTCAGCTATCAGAAGTTCTCCAGCTGTTGAAGACCAAGCTCTGAATGTTTCTTCTCCTCAACCTTTTGTTTTTGGTATTTTAGTGTCAAAGGGGGAGAGATGTATGTAAGGGGGAGAGATTAAAGAGATAGGGGGAGAGTATTTTGGATACAGGGTGACGAGGGAAGCCCAACCGGGTAGGCCCAATGACTCGAGTCGGCCCAGCAAGCCTGGCAAGGCCCACTCGGATGCAGGCCCAACAACTTCGCAAAGGCCTATTCGGACGAAGGCCCAAGAACAACCTGCCATGGTACAACGTCTGGGTGCCATTAAGACAGGCGTTACAACTCATCAAGGCGTACGTTTCAGCCGGCATGAAGACTGGTGTTACTCGGACGGTTACCAGATATAAATGTCGGTTAATTAGGACAGTAACTGTAGTTCAGCCGAATGACCGAGTCGGCTGATGCGCAGGCCTATATAAGGCCGAGCCCTCCATGCAGAAGGGGGCTAGACTCTAGACCTTACATTCTCTCATTCCTATGGTACTCCCTTTTTCACGTAAGAACATCAAATACATTCAGCAGGAGTAGGGTATTATCTCCATATTTGGAGAGTCTGAACCTGGGTAAAAGTTCTTGTGTGCACCGCCTAGATCTTCCATACACGCATCCCCGACAATCCTATAACAAATGGATATTGCCGCGAACACCCCGCGACACAGGGGAGAGAAAATTATATTTTCTGGTGTAATCAAGACTTGTTTTATTTCTGATTCCTCTGTCTTGATTACAATTAACTAATCTTTTGATCTAATTTAGCAAGTTACTACTAAGTCTTCTATTTTGCTTTGATGAAGTAATATTTCAGTAATGCTCTGATAAAGTAGTTTATGCTAAATTTTGTTGCTCTGATGCACGTCTTCTTAATGTTGTTGCTATGATGCATATATCTTCTTGTATGAAGCTTTGTATCTACTTATGCTCTGATTCATATAACCATGTTAAGAATTATGCTCTGATACATATGTCTACTAGCTCATGCTCTGATACACATGCCTATTGGCACTCTTATACACATGACCAGTGATATATGCTTTGATACACATATCCATTATGAATCTATGCTATTTATGCTCTGATACATCTGACCATTGTGAATCTATTCTTTGATATTCTCATATTGCTTTGACTCATACGCATATACTCTGGTCATTACAACCGCATCAGAAGTAACATATATCAGTTCAGTTCAATCATGCTTTATAATCTATTCAATTCTCTGAACTGATGAAAGTGTAAGTTGTAAAAAAAATATTGTCCATATCCAAAATCATAATCTGTGCATTAATAATTTTAAAGCAAATCTGTTGTGCACAGCCTCAGGGGGAGTATATTCTGATCAACCTGCACATGTATCTTCTATTCAAATCGTTATGCGAATTTGTTGAATGGGTTGCCACTAACCACCAAAAAGGGGGAGATTGAAAGAGCATCTAGGCCCCAAGTTGGTTTTGATGGTTAATGGCAACTCAAACTGGAATCTAACATTTACATTGAGTGTAGGCAGGTTAGTAGGTTCTAGAAAGAAGGGTCATCAAGGAAAGGATGACCACCAAAAAGGTACGAGGGTGGTTTCCAAGACTAAGGAATGGCTATGCTAGGCAGCTGTGCCATAGCTGTGAAGAAGCCGGTGCTGTGCAAGGAGTTGCAAGCAAGGTGATGGTGGCTTGATGCGTCAAGGGCCGTGACTGCAGTTGGTGGGCAGGTAAAGCCTAGATTTGTTAGTTTCTTTGAGTCCATAGGAAAAACCCGTACTATCAAGAGGGATGATACAGTAATGATCTATGGAGGTTCTAATTGCTCAATGCTCAGGATGTTGGACAGTGGCACTAATGCTTTGAGGTTAGTGGCCCTGTGTCAACAGTTTTGCACAAGTGTAAAACTAGTTTTGTGCTTGCACTCTGCAGTGCTAGCAGTAGAAAACCCTAGGGGTTAGAGTCACCGGTGTGACACAGCTGTGTCACAGGTGGTCTAGCACTCTGTGACTCAGGTACATCTCTGTACCAGGGGAGAGCTTGTAAACGCTAAGGAACCTGCGCTGCGATGGCTTGTCTGCTGAGTCGGAGGGCTGTCGGAGGTTCTCTCCTTATTAGGTTTCAGAGAGTGTTGTGCGCTGAGGGCATGTCATGTGCCAAGACCGGACTGAGTAGTGCTGCTATGTCAGTTTAGGGTTTACCTGTGTGTGTGCCTCGGTGACACAGGTATCGGTCTACTTGAGCCGGTTACAGTTGGGCGGAGTGATTGGCTGTGTCACCTGTGGCTGACACCGGTGATTCACTTAATCCTACGTGGCAACAGTGTAACGGTCAAGTTCCTGTGAACCCTATAAATAGGGGACCAGGGGAGGTCTTCGACCTCAACCTTTGCCAATCCAGTGAATCATATTCAACCGTTGGAAAGCCTCTTCCCACCGAACAAAAGCCAAAGTTTCCTAAGTGTCAGTTCGGGAGAGTTAGAGTTCTTGAGCAAAGAGCATTAGTTCCTCCAAGAGTTGTTGCTGCTGAATCTATTACTCTTAGAGTGTCTACTCCTAGACGGGCGTAGGAGTCGCTGGTATCACCTAAGCTTGTGTGGGCTGAACCAGACGTTTGTGAAGGTGAATCGAAGTCTACCTGCTGCAAGCAAAAGGACTTCCCCAAGCAAAGGAAGAGGCCTGAACATCAGGTACTCGGAGAATAAGCACGATTCGATGCTGGCGATCTCTTCGGAGTAGCCTCTCCAACGGAGACGTACAACTCTGTGAAGAGCTAGGAACTTGGTGAAAAGACACTCTGTCTCCTTAAGTATTTTCATGTATTGTCTTTAGCTTCCCGTTGCTTGCTTGCTTGTGAGATCTTAGACTTATTTTGTTTATCTGTTATAGATCTCCTTTATAACTATGTTTTATTAGCTGTGTCTTAGTTACTATATATCTTATCTCACACCTGAGTTAGTTACCTGTTACACAGGCACATTGATTGGTCATCATTTGCTAAATCCTTAGAACATCTATGCTAGGCACCTGTGTGACAGTTGCGTGCTAATTTACACATCATCTGTTGCCTGTGTCACTCACCTGTCACACAGCTAGCTAACCCAAGTTCCTGTTTAAGGCTTAACATGTTCAATCAAGTCAAAAGAAGTAATTTTTGTTAGCCTCCTATTCACCCCCCTCTAGTCGGCACCTTCGGTCCTTTCACATGCCGATTAGTTTCAAGTCCTACATCGAGACAAGCCTCTTTATATTGGTGGAGTAGCTCGGTGGAACTTTCACGCCATGCAAGAACTTGCAAAACTCAGTTCTCTTGGCCTTCGATAAAGTGTAACAGGCAGGAGGGATGTACGTCTTCCTGTTAGGCAGAAGTACTGGCGCCAACTCGGGTCTGATTCTCATATCAACCATGTCAAGTCACGCCTTAACACATCCTTCGTCGAAAGATCACCAAAACGCTACAGGACAAACAATCCTAACGACAACTACACTTGGCAAAAATTCTAAAATCGCTCTAATCGACACATCCATTGCATGCTCATGACACATACATCACACGCGAGCTTTAGCGTTTACCCTAGACATGTGGGCACAAAGATATCGATTATTATAGGGCTAAGCTTGCGGATCAAATGGCGACGTGGAATCATCCCCATCTTCACTTCTTCTTGCCTGCTCCCCATCTTCTTCATCTTCCCTCTCGTCCACCTTCTTCACTTCTTTAATCTCGGGGCAGCAATGCCATCATCTTCTCCCTCTTCTCTATGTTCTAATCCTCCTCTAATAGCAAAGAAGATTTTGTGCATCCCACTCCATCCTCCATCTCATGGTAGTGCATGAGAAAAAGATGTGGCCGATGTGAGGTGGCACACTGGCACGACAGGGGCACGACAGCTATGGTTATGGCAATGGTGGCTGCGACATCGGTAGCTACGGCAGCCCATAGTAGCAATGGGGAGGCAAAGACGTGGGGAGGCACACTAGTGCGCTGGTGCGAGGCAGGCTGGCCGGCGGCTGCTAGCCGGTGCTGTCACTGGTGGCGGGCTAGCGCAATGCCAGCTGCTGCACGTCCTGCTGTGGCGGTAGAGGCGGCAGTGGTGGTCGACCTCACCGAGAACGGTAGCTTTGCCCAAAGGCAATGACGGCGAGCACTACGGCACAGGAGGATAAGCACGAGTGCTAGCAGTAGGAAGGAGAGGAGGAAAGGAGCGGCGCAGCTCAGGTCCTAGCGGAGGGCGGCGACGGCTCGCCGACCAACGGCTTGATGCGGCGACGGCACTAGCAGGCGGGGCTGTGATGTTGAGCATTGAGCTGCATGGGAGATGGTGCAGTAGAGGAGATGCGGCGTAGCAGCATGGTGTGGTGGGGAGTGGTGGAGAGGCGTTGGGTGGAGGAGACCGACCGGCGGCAAGGTGGCCGGTGGTGCTGCCGGGCTGGGCTGTTGCGACGGCTTGCCACAGCGTGGCGCGCGCGCGCAGGGGACAGTGGGAATGGAGAACAAGGACGGTAGTGTACGGGTATAGCGCTTGGCCGGCGGCGATCGGCTCACCAGCAGCAAGACCCTAGGGTGGCGGTGGAAATCGGGACCGGCAGCAACGGTAAGAGAAAATGGGGGATTTGGCGGTCGGCTCAGTTGGATAAGGGCTAGCTGGCTCCCTTATCCATTCTCCTTATTTATTTATTTATTTATTATTATTATTATTTATTTTTAATTTTTTTGAATTAATCTCTACCCTCCAATTTGACTAAACCCTATTCGATGCGTCCGAACTCTGAATTCATCAACTAAATACCCCAATCTGACTATCTCGACACCGCAAACGAAACTACCGGACATGATCATCCATGTGATGCTTTTAACTTATTTCCTTTTATTTGTAATTTCATATTTTACCTAATATATTTTCCAAATTCCAAATTAGGTTTTTAGATCCTGAGAAATTCGCAGAGGTTATTCATGATATATTGAAGATATGTGAACTTTCTTATGTCAAAGTTTTAGGGTATTTGATCTACATTGCTTTCAAATAACTTACACGCATGCATGAAAGAAGAAACAATATTTTTATACATGATGATCTGCACTGATCTCATGTTTAGGAAAATGGGCCATTACATACTTGAAGGTTCTTAGTAGAAAACACTTGTGGGAAGTATCGAGTAGCTTGTAAATTTATTCACACTTGATGAAAACTACCTGGTGCTTGATTGCTCAAAACTGGAGACTTCATAGAATATCTCCTCTCCCTTTGGCAAATGGTGGTATCTATAATTAGTTAGACTACTTTCTTATATACTAAATTAGATAGATTAATAGTGCGTTCTAAACTTAGGAAGTGTGGACTTGTTGGAGAAGCCTTGTATTCATAATTAAGTAAGTTTTCATGTTGTCACAAGTGGTGGGAGATCATTGCTACCGAGCATAAGTGAACTCTAACCTCTCGAATATCATGATTAAACTTTAAGTTCTTTACAGAATTTTTCTTGCTCGACAACAACCAAGGTTTAATCTTGGGGAGGTTGATGAGTCCATTTTGTACGCACCTAATCCTTAAATTTAACTCTGATATTCTCAAGATTATTCGATTAATTGCTACCTAATCACTAGTTAATTGCCAAATTGTATAAATCTTCTTGGTTTAGTTATTGTGCACAGGAATCACAGAAAAGAGGGAGGAAATCATGGATATTTGAAAATTTGGAAGGCCCCAAACTGAGTTTCTAGAGCTCAAGATGGGATACCGGCCAACAGAGGGTCCACCACATCAAACTGATCCATCTTCGTGAAGATGACCACGTGAAATTCGAGACGGATGCTCTGCAAACCGATCCGAAGCCTGCTAGTCTATATAAAAAGTAGAAGAAGAGGAGGAGGCAACAAAGACGACACCCATAGCGCAGCTTGAACCCAGAAGCTCCAAAATCTCCCACCACCTCTACATACTCCCTAAACCCCAAAAGTTTGTGCATTTTTGGTTCTTGGCGAGGATTTACTTATGATACCGAATAACCTCCATTGCGTGTGCGACGAGGATGACAGAGAGAGTCCAAGAAGAAACTTGAGCGTGGCCGTGTTGGTAGTGGAGTGAACGGAGCACGAGGAGGGCATTCAAGCTAGGAGGAAGAAGGTAGCTGGGTCAGACTCCTGTAAGGAGTTCCGCGGTGTTGCGGTATGCATAGATAGCAGTAGGACACGTACTTGGCACAGATATCAGACCCGTCGCCGTGAACTCAATTGTGGCTCGGCACCATCAGCACTGCTAACGAGGGCACTAGAGTGTATGACACGGCTGCCATGAAGCTGAGCTGCGTAGCGCAGGAGCCAAAACAAACTTTAAGCAGCCTGTGGCTCCCTTTGCTAATGACAATGATGCATTTACTGTTGGGGAACGTGCTACACAAAACAAAAATTTACCGCGCACAATCCACCTCAAGATCACTATCGAGGTGCAGGCAATGAGATCATACCTTCGAGGCTGCTTCTGTACTAGATCCAATCCAGAAGAGAGAGAAAAAGAAGGTTGTGGCCAATCTAGAGATGGCCGGCCTAGGGTTTAGGGCTGCTCGGGATCCCCTTTGAGGTGCCCTGTCCCTCTATTTATAGGGGTTGGGCCAGCTCTCCCTAGGCAGGTGGAGTCCTACTCCAACAGGGACACCCTGTTGGAGTTGGAGTCCAACTCCACCAGAACCTTCTAGAACTTTTCGAAACACTTCCGGACATCACCGGAACCATCCGGGACCTCCTGGAACACTTTCGAGATCATCCGAAACACTTTCGAAACCCTTCTCTCTCGTTCTCCATAAATCGTAGCATTCTTAAATGTCGCTAAAACGTTAAGCGTGTGACCCTATAGGTTCGAGTATATGTGGACATGTCCGGAACACCTTCCGGTCAATAATCGTCAGCGGGATCTGGACACCCATAACGATTCCCACATATCATCGAAGATCTTTATCGAGCGAACCTCGTATTACCGCATATCATCCTTTTGCCTCACGATACGTTACACAACCTGAGGCGAGACTTTGACGGTATCCCTGTGATTAACTTCTTGATCACCATACCTAATTATCCTCGTTACCGGTTTGTACACTTTTCTCGTTTCCGTATTCCGGTATCCCCGTGACTAACCTTTTAGTCACAATACCTGGCCAGGCGATGCTGGACACCCTAATACCGAGTGGGCCCAGAGTGTATCTCTCCATCGCCGGATGGGCAAATCCCAGTCTTGAGATATCTAGAACCACGATATACTTTCTGGTGTACCTGAAAGTCACCTTTATAATTACCCAGTTACGGAGTAACGTTTGATGACCCCAAAGCAACCATCCGGTATCCGGGTCTACGATATTCTCATGGTCTAAGGACGCAAGTAAACGTTAACACATAATGAGAAGATACTGACAACATATTGACGAAGTGACAAGATACTGATTAAGTTTATTGCCGGCATCCTTGTTACATTAACAATGCCCATGATCAGGAAAACAAGACCATCAACAATACATGAGCTAGTCTAGAGGCCTGACTAGGGATCTGAATGGTGTTTATTATTCCACACATGCAATTAGGTTTTCCTCTGAATCTCATATTCAAGAACCAATGCAATTCTAGCATAGAACATAAACTTAATCATAAACATGAAAATAGAATAATAACAACTTTATTATTGCCTCTAGGGCATATTTCCAACAGTCTCCCACTTGTACTAGAGTCAATAATCTAGCCAATGCTTAAGCTCCTAACACCTATGGCATTCCGGTGTTGCTCATGCTTTGCTTGTGGTAGAGGCTTCGTCAACGAATCTGACACATTCAGGTCCGTGTGTATTTTGCATATCTCTACGTCTCCACGCTCCACCAATTCACGAATGATGTGGAATCGGTGTTGTATATGTTTGGACTTCTGGTGGGACCTTGGCTCCTTGGCCTGAGCTATGGCACCATTATTGTCGCAATAGAGCTCCATAGGATCCAGCGCACTCGGAACCACACCAAGCTCGGTGATGAACTTCTTAATCCAAATGCCCTCCTTTGCCGCTTCTGAAGCGGCGATATACTCAGCCTCCGTTGTAGAATCCGCCATAGTGTCCTGCTTGGAACTCTTCCAGCTCACTGCGCCACCGTTCAGTGTATACACCAAGCCTGATTGAGATCGAAAATCGTCCGGATCTGTGACAAAGCTGGCGTCGGTGTAACCCTTTACAACGAGCTCTTCGTCACCACCGTATACAAGAAACATATTCTTAGTCCTATTCAGGTACTTTAGGATATTCTTCACTGCTGTCCAATGATCATGACCTGGATCACTCTGGTATCTGCTCGTAACACTTAGAGCATAGGACACATCTGGTCGTGTACATATCATGGCGTACATGATTGACCCAATCGCGGATGCGTATGGAATCTTACTCATGCGTTCTCGCTCATCAGTTGTCGAAGGACACTGATTCTTGCTCAAACTTTTCCCATGCGACATCGGCAAGAACCCCTTCTTGGCGTTTTCCATACTAAACCTCTTCAGTACTTTATCTATATATGTACTCTGGCTTAGCCCTATTAGGCGCTTTGATCTATCTCTATAGATCTTTATACCTAATATGTATGCTGCCTCGCCTAAGTCTTTCATTGAAAAACTATTTTTCAACGAAGTCTTAATATTGTCAAGAAAAGATACATCATTCCCAATCAACAATATGTCATTCACATAGAGTATTAGAAATGCTATTGCGCTCCCACTTACATTCTTGTAAACACAAGCCTCTTCGCAGTTCCTGATGAAGCCAAACCCTTTGACCACTTCATCAAAGCGAAGATTCCAACTCCGTGATGCTTGTTTCAGTCCATTGATGGATCTCTGAAGTTCGCATACCTTTCCAGCATCCTTTGGATTGACAAAACCCTCGGGCTGTATCATATACACGTCCTCGGTTAGCTTCCCATTCAGGAACGTTGTTTTGATATCCATTTGCCATATCTCGTAATCGAAATATGCAGCAATCGCTAGAAGAATCCGAACAAACTTAAGCATCGCTACGGGAGAGAATGTCTCGTCGTAGTCAACTCCTTGAACTTGTCGAAAAACCTTTGCGACAAGTCGAGCTTTATAGACGTATACATTCCCATCCGCGTCTGTTTTCTTTTTATAGATCCATTTACATTCGATAGGCCTCACGCCTTCAGGAGGGTCCACCAAGTTCCAAACTTGGTTCTCGTACATGGATTCTATCTCGGATTTCATGGCGTCTAGCCATTTAACGGAGTCAGGGCCCATCATTGCTTCCGTATAGGTCGTAGGCTCATCGTTGTCTAACAACAATACCTCGTCCGAAAACCACTGTGGTTTCATGCGAATCCTACCAGACCTTCGTGGTTCAGCTGCTGGCTCGACTGAAGTCTCTACATCACATGTAGGGGCTTCCGTATCAGTCATTGTGGGAAACTCCGGAACCACTTCCGACGTTGCATCACTTTGACCTAATGACGAAGATTCACCAATCTCGTCGAGTTGCACTATCCTCCCACTCACCCCTTTCGCAAGAAACTCTTTCTCGAGAAACACACCGTTCTTTGCGACAAACACTTTGCCTTGGGTGCGGTGATAGAAGGAATGCCCAACAGTTCCTTTGGGATAACCAACAAAGAAGCATTTATCCGATTTGGGATCGAGCTTATTTGGTTATAAACGCTTTACATATGCATCGCATCCCCAAATTTTAAGAAAAGACAAGTTGGGATTTCTTCCCATGCCATATCTCATATGGTGTCGTTTCAACGGATTTAGATGGTGCTCTATTTAGTGTAAAAGCGGCAGTCTCTAAAGCATAACCCCAAAAAGACAATGACAGTTCAGTTAATGACATCATCGATCTTATCATGTCCAACAAGGTTCGATTACGTCTCTCGGACACTCCATTCCTCTGTGGCGTTCCGGGAGGCGTAAGCTGTGGAACAATTCCGCAACTCTTCAGATGTTCGCTAAACTCGTAACTCAAATACTCCCCTCCGCGATCTGATCGCAGAAACTTGATTTTCTTGTTACGATGATTTTCTACTTCATGCTGGAATTCTTTGAACTTTTCAAAGGTTTCAGACTTATGTCTCATCAAATAGATATACACATATCTACTCAAATCATCCGTGAAGATAATGAAGTAGAGGAATCCACCGCGTGCAGCTATACTCATTGGACCACATACATCCGTATGTATGATCTCCAATAAGTCAGTCGCCCGTTCTACGTGGCCTGTGAACGGCGTTTTAGACATTTTACCCATTAGACAAGGCTCGCAACTGTCAAATGATTCATAATCAAATGACTCCAAAAGTCCATCACAATGGAGTTTCTTCATGCGCTTCTTTCCAATATGACCCAAACGGTAGTGCCACAAATAAGTGGAATTCAAATCGTTTGTCTTGCGATGTTTAGCGTCAGTGTTATGGATGTGTGTATTACCATCAAGGTTCATAATAAATAACCCATTCACAACGGGAGCATGGCCATAAAACATATTATCCATATAAATCGAACAACCATTGTTCTCAGACTTAAATGAATAACCGTCTTGCAACAAACATGATCCAGAAATAATGTTTTTGCTCAAGGCCGGAACATAGTAACAATTACTAAGCTCTAAAATAAATCCTGAAGATAAATGTAGAGGTAGGACACTGACGGCGAGCACAGCAACTTTTACTCCGTTCCCGACGCGCATCGTCACCTCATCCTTTGCCAATCGCTTAGGCCTCTGTAGTTCCTGCATCGAGTTGCAAATATGAGCAACCGATCCGGTATCCAATACCCAAGAATTACATTGCGGACCAGCAAGGAATACATCAATAACATGTATGACACTCATACCTGAGCTGGACTTTCCAGACTTCTTCTTTTCTGCCAGATATTTCTTGCAGTTCCTCTTCCAGTGTCCCTTCTCTTTACAGAAAAAGCACTCAACATCAGAAGTGGCGCCAGTCTTGGACTTCTTAGGCGTGTCAGTCATACTAGCACCCTTGGATTTGCCCTTTTTCTTAGACTTGCCATTCTTCTTGAAGTTGGTTGTTTTATTCACCATCATCACATGATTGGCGTCCTTCTGGATTCCACTCTCAGCAGTTTTAAGCATAGTGAACAATTCACCCATACTCTTTTCCATCCCATTCATGTTGTAGTTCATGATGAAGCTACTATAGCTCGGAGGGAGGGAAGCAAGAACAAGATCAGTGCCCAACTCTTGGGAGATTAGAAAACCTAGCGCATCCAACCTTTGCATGTACCCAGACAATCTGAGTACGTGCTGACTCACTGAGTTGCCCTCAGCCATCTTGCATTCAAACAAGGTTTTGGATATCTCATATCTTTCAGTCCTTGCTTGCTTCTGAAACAAAGCTTTCAGCCCCTGGATTAACTCATAAGCAGCCCAATTCTCAAAACGCTTTTGAAGATCAGGTTCCATGGAGGCAAGCATGACGCACTGTACTGCAATGGAATCATCGCTCTTAGATTGATAGATACGAGTCTCATTATCCGTAGCGTTAGCGGGGAGTTCACCGAGAGTTTGCGATAAGACATAGTCCTTCTTGGCACTCTTGAGGACAATCCTCAGATTACGGTACCAGTCCGTAAAGTTGTTCCCAGATGAATTCAGTTTTTCTTTCTCAAGCAACGCGCATAGTGGAAAGGTGGTTACGGGTGCCATAGATCTACAACTTAAAAACAAATACACTTTAGACATTGTTCATGATTAAAGCAACTCAAATTAACACTTAATTAGAGTAAGCTCCCACTAAAACCAATATCCCTCATAATTGATTATTAGTGATTCAAGATCCACGACTCACTTACTCCACCATTGATGTGACATCACTGATGACGGAATAACGAGACCGGTAGGTCAACATGCCAATCATATCCCATATGACTCTTGTTCATCTTTCGATGGGTGTGTTCCGAGCCCAAGACGATCTTGCAAAGCTCGTCAAGACAACCGAGTGCCCTGCTGCGCGAACGGTTCACGCCCGCCTCATATATGTCAAACCTATCGTACCCATGTGACATGGCGCACCTCAGAATGGCAAATACTCCAGACGGTGCTACACTTGGAAGAACACTAACTACTTTGATATTTGTGTGAGGGATCACCCTATTTAACAACGTCTACCACGCATCAAACAAGGTGCATAAAAGGGATTAACATCACATGCAATTAAATTATTGTGATATGGTATAGCCCCTTTTGTTGAAGAAGACTTCTTCAACATCTTTTGGTGGAGAACTCCTTCACGTACGGCGTAGCGTCGAGGTCCATCGATGTAAGATTGTCACCACCATGTTCTTGCAATTACAACTATTTGCTATCACATAGCTAATAAAATAAATGTATTACATGGCTTTCTAGTTGACGCGTAGGTCAATACAATAAATAATGACAATCGTATTGGCTCCTGCCGATTGCCGTACTCATGACACGCAGGTCATGACAAAATTAAAATTACAAACACTTTGCATCTCATACAATCACATTGCATCACATAGACTATACCACATCACATGCATACCCTGCAAATACAAGTTAGACGCCTCTAACGTTTATGCTACAATACGTGGCTTTATGGCTACGTTGCAAACCGTTTACTACCTACGTTACCATAAGCACAATTGCTCTTGCAGTTATTTAACTGTCGGGTTGTATGGAATTGGAGACTCGAAAATCTCGAACCCCATACTAAACTTCGTCATACACATGACCCCCGTGTAGATCACATCTACAAGCCCGCTCATTGCAAATTTATCTTTCTCAACTAAAGTGAAACCAAAGTCATCCTTAGCATGTCTCGATCCGAAGATCGTAAGGTTCGCCGGACCTCTGAAAATTTCACGATGCCGCCGAGATCAAAATTTTGCAATGAGAGGGAAACAACAAGAAAATCCGGTGGTAGATCTCATCTAACACTCCGCACATCATATGTGCAATGCCACATATCACATATGCTCTAGTCGTACCTACAACTACGCATAGTACCGCTCTAATACCACTGTTGGGGAACGTGCTACGCAAAACAAAAATTTACCGCGCACAATCCACCCCAAGATCACTATCGAGGTGCAGGCAACGAGATCATACCTTCGACGATCACGTCAATGCAGCGGAGAAGTTGACCGATGTCGATGAAGTCCGCAGACTCCCGCAGCTAGGCTATACCTCCTAGCCGCAAGAGCGATCTCCTCGCGAATAGTTCACCCGATCGAACGCCGAAGTATACGACGTCTCCGAGGTATCCACGCGTACCGGATCAGCGACACCGCGGTAATGTGTGGACCAGCACACAAGAACAGCGGGGATCTACGAGAAGGACAAGCAGCAGCGCGCCGGCAGCTGTACTAGATCCAATCTAGAAGAGAGAGAAAAAGAAGGTTGTGGCCAATCTAGAGATGGCCGGCCTAGGGTTTAGAGCTGCTTCTGGGGCTGCCTCTGGGGCTGCTCGGGATCCCCTTTGAGGTGCCCTGCCCTTCTATTTATAGGGGTTGGGGCAGCTCTCACTAGGCAGGTGGAGTCCTACTCCAGCAGGGACACCCTGTTGGAGTTGGAATCCAACTCCACCAGAACCTTCTAGAACCTTCTAGAACTTCCGAAACCTTCTAGAACCTTCTAGAACTTTCTGGAACACTTCTGGACATCACCGGAACCATCCGGGACCTCCCGGAACACTTTCGAGATCATCCGAAACACTTTCGAAACCCTTCTCTCTCATTCTCCATAAATCGTAGCATTCCTAAATGTCGCTAAAACGTTAAGCGTGTGACCCTATAGGTTCGAGTATATGTGGACATGTCCGGAACACCTTCCGGTTAATAATCGTCAGCGGGATCTGGACACTCATAACGATTCCCACATATCATCGAAGATCTTTATCGAGCGAACCTCGTATTACCGCATATCATCCTTTTGCCTCACGGTACGTTACACAACCCGAGGCGAGACTTTGACGGTATCCCTGTGATCAACTCCTTGATCACCATACCTAGTTATCCTCGTTACCGATTTGTACTCTTTTCTCGTTTCCGTATTCCGGTATCCCCGTGACTGACCTTTTAGTCACAATACCTGGCCAGGCGATGCTGGACACCGTAATACCGAGTGGACCCAGAGTGTATCTCTCCATCGCCGGATGGGCAAATCCCAGTCTTGAGATATCTAGAACCACGATATACTTTCTGGGGTACCTGAAAGTCATCTTTATAATTACCCAGTTACGGAGTAACGTTTGATGACCCCAAAGCAACCATCCGGTATCCGGGTCTGCGATATTCTCATGGTCTAAGGACGCAAGTAAACATTAACACATAATGAGAAGATACTGACAACATATTGACGAAGTGATCTCGTAGTATCTCATAAGGGGGTCTATCCAACACCATTGTTACCCTAACAATGTGTTCCCATTATTGCAGGCATCCTTGTTACATTAACAATGCCCATGATCAGGAAAACAAGACCATCAACAATACATGAGCTAGTCTAGAGGCCTGACTAGGGATCTGAATGGTGTTTATTATTCCACACATGCAATTAGGTTTTTCTCTGAATCTCATATTCAAGAACCAATGCAATTCTAGCATAGAACATAAACTTAATCATGAACATGAAAATAGAATAATAACAACTTTATTATTGCCTCTAGGGCATATTTCCAACATTTACTCCCTGCGCCGTCAAAGAACGTCCCCTCCGGTTGTGAATGGCGTATGAGTGCATCTTATTAAACATAGCAATTTTCAACGTGGAAGTAAGAAGGGAATTATATGCGTTAATAATTTTTTGCACTAAAAACACTGAAATAGCTTACTTTATTAGGATAATATAAATATTTGATAATATAAAGATAGCAACTAAAGAAATAATAAAGGGTAATTTAATATAAATATTTGATAATATAAAGATAGCAACTAAAGAAATAATAAAGGGTAATAAAGTAATTAATAGCTACTGAAAGTAAATATATAATACTTAAATAAAAAGAATAAACTTAATGCAAACAAGTGTTCATGACAATCGGTTTCTAGCAATTTAATGGTTTGATTACAAGTGAAGATTTTTGCCGGTAGAGAGGGCGAGGCTTAAATGTGAATAAAATTAATATTTAATATTCACATCTATGACTATATTCAATAATTAAGGTTTCCTTAACCATAACATAGAGCATGTAAGACTCGTATCCTCGTGCCAACGATTCATGAATTAGGAAGAGGCTGCTCTCTCCCATACATCCCGAACCAACTCTCGTCTGACGGTACAAAGCGATGTGTTCACCTAATGTACACTAGCACAAGGACTTGATTAATACGAACAATTAGCATCCATCTGATAGTACATTACCAACGTCATGGAATAACGAACTACTCAAACAAAACAACAGATCATAGGGAAATTTTTATTAAATCAAAATCAATATTAAATGTGCAAATTATAGTAGGTATACAAGGGAGAAGAGAGAGAGAGAGAGGGGAAGGCGGTGGTGATGGCGGTGGTGCGGCCCTGCATGCACTGCGGTTGGGCGGCTGTGCCGCCACCGGCAGCAGCTTGGCGGGATGCCGCCCCCTCCTTCACCTTCTTCCTTGGCTTCTACTTGCTGTAGTAGATGAGTTCTCAGATGCATAATGGTTGTGGAGAGGTGGAAAAATTTGTAGCATTTCATGGTGGTACATTAGTTTTATAACGGCTAGGGTTCTATCTGTAAATAGCCTCCAAAGTCCCTACTAAGCCACCCAATCAAAACCCCTTTGATCCAAGGGCACTTGGGAATTTCTAATACTTCCAAATCCTTCCATATCCCCTCATGAATCCAATGTAAAAAAACCATGTTCAATTTGGAGTTGAATCGACAAACTTATGCCAATTCCCCAGCTTCTCGTCAGGCTCCGTATTGGGCCTCCAAAGTCTGAGTTTTGGATAATGTTAGGAAATTTGTCGTTTATTCGTCCAAAGTCCGAATTGAATTGTTCTTGTGCCTGTTTCGGGGTAGCTTGAGGACATGAAAAACTTTTGTGTTTTAAACTTTCTGATTTGAGATTATCTTCATGGTGAATATGCCTAGAAACCATATTTTGCCTCTCGAAAATAATATAGCTCATGTTGTTACAACAACTCCATTAGTGTTCCAAGGCATCATCCATCTACAAGAAATTAAATGAAAGATAATGAAAAATAAACAAATATATGGACTATGCAATGTAGGTGATAATGCAACAGTTGTGAAATAGTGAAGAAATAAATATTAATAAACATAAATAATGGTCAATTTATAATGATAGTATGCAATAAACGAGCAAATAAACTAGATACATTCTGTACATAAAGCTCCCCAAACTTAAACTTTTCTCATCTTCGTGAAAGAAAAGAAAGAAAAAAAAGAAGTATTTACTCTCTCATTGCACTTCTAAAATTAAAGCGCTTAACCATGCTATTCAAAAGATGCAAGGTTTAACAAGATATAATGAACAAATAAAAATGCTACACTTGCTCAGTTGTTAAGATTTTCAAATAGTCCCTTACCATAAGAGCTTTTGGTGTTGTAATAATCGTATCATGGCAAGCATAAATCTAACAAGTAAACACAACACAATATTTTCCTTTAATCAATGCCAAAGAGAGTAAAATGGATATCATGTTATGAGAGTGAATAGCATCATTAGTAACTTTCAAGGTTTGAGAACCAATTTACTAAGGAACTCAATTTTTTATATCAAAGAATAAGTTATAATGGCTACTCCAAATTCATATGGCTTACAAAGTTATGATATGTTTTAGTCATCGAAAACAAAGAATTTGTAAGGCGTATGGCTTACCCAATGTTATAGGCAATCTAGATGTAATCTCGTGCGGAGTACTCATGCAGTATATGCACAATGTAGTCCTGCATGAGGTTCCTATTTGTCCCGATGCTTTGCACAGAGACCAGAAGTTGGTCGCTAAACGCCACAGAATTCTTGAGCTTTCTTTTCTAGCTTAGATTAATCATGTATTTGAGTATGGGACAATAATGGGTTGTATGATGCACTTAGTGGTATTAAGACAAACTTGTGATGTATTATAAGAACGTACAGCGTAAAGCATCTCGTGAGGCCGATGTCTAGGTCACGTTAGTGGAATATGTTGAACAAGTCAGCAAATTCCACTATGAACATATTGGCTTGAGTGTGCTTGAAGTGCTCCTCCGTGAAGTAAACCATGAGGCTGACGTGGTGATGTGGGAACAGCCTATTGGATATATCGAGGTAATGGTCATGAAGCCTCCGGCAGGTTAGACCAAGATTCATATTGTTATCCACCATAGGTTGTCCCAGCACATATTGGCGAGTTAGCTCCACCATAGGATATTCAACATCTATCGCCAAATTCAAAGCGGACTTCTTCTTTCGGGAAACTTTCAGTTTCGACATGGCCCCTTGACTCTTGGTCTGAACACGACAAGGCCGTGAGCTCTCCACATTTGGTATTGCTTGGAGTTGAGGGGCTAGCAACCGGTGAGAAGTCAACATTGGCTGAGGTAAGGTCAGGACATTAGAAACCTCTAGTGGAGATTGACCAACCATCGGTGAAAAACTCATCATACCACTGACTGGTGAACAAGGAGGATCAGATGATGCATTCGGTGCTTATTCGAGGACTATGTCCTTCTTTGGCCACTAAACGACAAACTCGAGGGCGTCGTTTAGCATCTACATCTCGTCCCCTTCTTGCACGTTAGGCAAGGGGCAGTTAGCAAAGGTTGAGTTGATAGATTCCACTTGTACTTGCACGTAACCTGGCATTAACGGGACACTGTGTAACACTATACTTAGAGGAGATGGCCACACCTGACCATAGGCCATGTCCATTGCAAAGTTTATTGTAGCGAACTGTATCTGCATGTTACACTATGCTGGACCCCCGATTTGATTGATGGGAGAAGATTCGTCAACGTCCGAGGCGCAGCTACTCCGGCGGGTGCCCGGGCTTGCAGCTACCACCCTTTGAAGGTACTATGCTAACAACCTCTCCTCCATGGCTCTCATTTTTTCCTCAAGTTTCGCTTCGAGCGAGGATTTTCTTTTCACTTTCAACTACTCAGCTCTGGCTTTCTTCCTCTGCCTTCGGGCCTCCTAGCTATTGCCGATGAACGTTTTGCCCCATGGTGCGAGATTTCCAAAAGCCCTGGTGTGTCCATATGGCTCCCTAGTGCCAATGGCCTTCGAGAGTATATCTTTCTCCCGATTGAGCACAAACGTGCCTTGAGTTGCTTGCTCATTTAGCCCTACCATTTCTGGTAGACCTCCTCGTCTTCTGGGTGTCACCACATGTGTTCACCATGAGAATTAACCTTTGTTCTCACCCTGCACCAGTCTCAAATGCGGCTGTCATTGAAATTAGAGAAGATAGGCTGCTGACCGTACTTCTCCATTTCCTCGTCTTTTTTTGCCCACTTCATCTTAACACCGACGTACCATGAGGTGCCGAGAATGTGTGGGTGCTTGTTCCTCCTTGCTAGCTCCTATCTCTTCTGGCTTTCTGCCTAGAACTCCTCTGATGACTTCAAGGCGTAGAAATCTGCCCAATCTTCTTTCATTACAGTCGGGTATGCTTAGCAAGGCAATTTATCTTTCTTAAGATAGTCCCTCACCAGCTTGTGCTTTAAATTCATCCAACACTTTTCTGCCATTATGAGAGTAGCTCGGCTGAAATTGGCTTCGGCTTCTTCTGAGAGTCTGAAGGATCACTTGACTTTGTCGAGCAGGGCATTCCGCTCCTCTCATGTGAGCTCACCCCAATCTTCCAGGGTGATTCGAACCCTTGAATGGGCGACGACCCCGCATGTGGTCCTCCACTTCTTCCAGATTTCTTCTGGCTCAGGAACTCTGATCATTGGATCCACACTCTCAACTATCCATCTGCCTTCTAGCCTCACCGAAGGCTTCCTTGGTTTGTGGGGAGCCTTTCCTGACGATGTTGATGCTCTTGGCGACCCCGACGGTGAATCTACATGGGACAACAGGGGGGTGTTCGTCTCCATAGGGGACAAGGGGACAAAATTTTGATCTATGCTATGGAAGGATTCTTGTACAGGGCAAGGATCTGAGGGCCTTAGAAGGTGTGAGAGAACAACAATGCCTTGTACTCTTTTGAGGTCGTGCTTAAAATATTTGTGGTCGGTTTCACTAAATCTTTTCTCTTTTGTCGTGATTGCTCGTCGTCATTATTTTGATACTCTCTAGGGGTTTCATCGACTGCGTCTAGAGAACATTCACGTCCGTGCCATATCTCATAAACTATGATCGAATCTAGAGGCAATTGCGTATAAAAAGGGATATTAGAGTATAACAGCTAAATAGGAGTAAGCACAGGATTATAGATGGAGAAGGGTAGGTGTATGGCTAGTGTCATATGTGCTGCCGACATTGAAAGAAATAAACCAATATAAGGTTTGGTGCCCGCGGTAGGATCAAGAGGCAGTCGAACCTACCAGCAAAGCCAAGCGCACGTCGAACGAAGGAGCCAGTGCCGCGGCCGCCGCATTCGTACGCCAACGAGAATGGGAGCACAACTGCATGCCCTCCCTCTCTTTTACTTGCATGGAGGAAAGTGACGTCATTCTACTAGGTCTAGGAGAGATCTTCTACACGAAAATATCCCTAGATGAATCATACTCTAAAAATAAGTTCCGGCATCATTGGCAAAGTGCATGTGGTGGGTAGTATATAGAGGCCGGTATGTACTGCGGCCATAAATGAACCTAAACAATTTAAAGCAAGGCAAAAGCAATTAAAGTAGCTTGAGACAGAGCTCGCATGGAGACTTTTGAGTTTGTTCTTAGACATTTTGCGGTTGCACTTTGCCAAACTTCTCTTCCTTGCCGTGATTGTTTCTTTGATGTTATTTTGATTCTCTACAAGACTTATTTACTTAGTTCTTATGCATGCTCATGTCATATCTCACAATATCTAATTGAATTTAGTGGCTGTTGCACATACAGAAATATCAAAGTATGGCAAGGAAGAGTAGATGAGGTAAAAGGTGGAGGGCGGTGGATCTCCATTTGGGTCGGAGACACACGCCACCATGCATGTGAGTGCACCTGCTAAGCATACTTCTAGAATTAACTGCCAATGAGTCGTACTTGCATGTGCTTAAATTAAGATGGATATCAGATTTTAAATCCTAATAGGTGCAGTCGCACACTTCAACTCCATTACCTACCAAGACGTGGTTGTAAGAATTCCGAATCTAAAAGCAAATCACAACATGTATTGTGTAAAATTTTAAAAGTCACTATATGTCTTAAACAGTCAGGAAGAATATGGTACAACTGATTGAGTGACTTTCTTTTTTAGAAGGGTTAATCAAATAATGATAATTCTCCATGTGTATTCATAAAGAAAGTCTCAACTAGATTTTGTATCATCTTAGTGTACTTCTATGATTTCAACATCATTGAAACTACACAAGACATAGAAGAGGCAAGTAACCATCTCAAAACAGAATTTGAGTTGAAAGATTTGGATAAAATCAAATTCGACCAACCCTCATCGCCACCGACCAGTGTCATGGTGCACCTCAAACCCTAGCCAGTGATACCGAACCTATCGTGTGGCCATGCCTCAGGCACATTGCAAGGTCAAAAAATTGACTGATTTTGCAAGTCCCAGAATAAAAGGGACACCGAATACCAAATCTGTATAAATAAATAAATAAGAAAATTACATACATGATATTCAAAGTTCGAAACCATATAATTCACACGTCTTTTATTGAAGCTATCAGCATCATACATCGCAGATTCGCAGCTATGCAAACATAGACTACACTACACATGCACGCTATGTGCAGAGATCATGCGATTACGTGGGTTTTCGGGACAAGCTTGAGCTTCTCCTTTCTACGAACCGTTAGGCCAAACACCTCCGTCATATCGATATCCTCCTCCATGCCAGCTGGCAGCTCCCAGTCGAAGCAATACGCGAGGTTCGCCAGCATGATCTCGACGGTAGCCAACCCGAAGTTGAGGCCCGGGCAGATCCTCCGGCCAGCCCCGAACGGCACAAACTGAAAGTCCTTGCCCCTCAAGTCCACTGCCGCGGCGGCGCCACCCTCGACGAACTTCTCAGGCGAGAACTCCTCCGGCTTCTCCCAGGACCCAGGGTCTCTGCTGATAGCCCATGCGTTAATGATGACTCGTGTCCCAGAAGGGATCCTGTAGCCGTCAACGTCGCAGTCAGCCATGGAGAGGTGAGGGAGGAGGAGCGGCGCCGGCGGGTGCAGCCTGAGCGTCTCCTTCACGACGGCCTTCAAATAGGTCATGCCTGCCAGGTTCTCTTCCTCGACCATTTCTTGTCCCTTGGGAGTGCCGTTTCTCACCTCAGCTTGTAGCTTGGTCATGAGCTGAGGTTTGCGCATGAGCTCGGCCATGGCGAGTTCCAGGACCAAATACGATGTGTCCGTGCCCGCACCGAACATATCCTGACATTTTTACGAGAGGTGAAATGGGGTAACAAAACGGTGTGTGAATTCACACTTCTTTCACAAGATTAGTATTTGACAATTCTTTATGGTTAATTACTTGCTCACCATTAAGATGGCCTTGATATGGTCTCTGGTGATACCGTGGTACTCGTGCTGCACAGATAGCAAAACATGGATGAAGTCACTCTCTTCTTGCTCATTGCTCCCCTCCTCATCACTGCCATGATGCATCGATTTTCTCTCATGGTCGCCTATTATCGTTTCAAGCAATTCGTCCCATTTCTTATTCATCTTCTCGGCCTTGTTGCACACGAACCTATTGAGCAGATGTACCTTCGCTAACCTTGGGAAGTAGTCCTCTAGGTTAAAACCCCCGAAGAGAGCTGAATTTGCCTCGATCAGCGCTCTAAACATCTCGTTCCGGCCTTCTGCCCTGAAGAACTTCCCCGACACGGCGCGGCACACCACGTCGTTCGCGTACGTGTTCATCGTCTCGCTCAGGTCGATGGCCGTGCTCGCCGCCGCCGCCTCACGGATCTTGGCGATCACCAGTTTCACCTATAAATCCAAGAGGTTGTTTATATGTGTTCTCATGGACAACCGTGAGGTGATGATGAAGAGCATGTACAGGTTGTTACCTCTTGTTGACGGGCGAGGCGGTACGACTGGACCTTCTTGACGGTGAACAGGTGCGTGGTGACGAGCTTCCTCGCCTGCCGCCAGTGCTCGCCGTAGGGGGAGAAGCCGATGTCCGACGACCCGTATAAGAGCACGTCGGCGACCGTGGACGGTGGGCGCGACGCGAAAAGGTGGTCGTGCGTCCGCATGATCGCCTGGGCGGCGCGTGGGGACGACACGACGAGGTTCGGGACGGCGCCGAGGCGGAGGAGCATGAATCCATCGTGGCCATGCGTCCTGGCGAGGTTGCAGAGGGAGACGTGAGGGAGTTCACCGACGAGGTGCAGGTGTCCTATGACAGGGAGCCCTGGAGGTGAAGGAGGGAGACGCTTTGCTTTCTCGGTACTACTTGTTGCCAAGTGCTTTAGTAATACTAACATTAAGAGCAATACTAGTAGTAGTAGTGCTTGTAGAGGTGTCTCATGCATGAGTTGGTACACTAAATCTCCGTGCTGAGCCATGGGGGACGGTAGTTTGTGGCCTAGATTCAGATGTTGAGTACTCTTAACTTCTAAGAGCTAGATTACAGAGGTTGCATGCTTTTATAACTGCATGGGTACCAAAGAAGAATGCAAGATAGCAAGAACAAGGCCACTCAGCTATATTGTTACATTCCCATGGTTGTCAACATATGTGTGCATGTGGCTCACCTGAAAAACACGTTTATATCAATATATTCTAGGTGTTTGTCTTTTTGCAGCAATCGCCCAAATTTTGGACCACTGTACCGGATTTTTTTTGGGAAATATTTTGAATCAATGGAATTTTTGAACTATTGTGGACGTACCGATGGATTAACCACCCACCTTGCCTTTTGGGTTTCACTTGTCTCCCACGCTGTATTACCTCCCTCCATATCCTCGTCATGCATGATCGATCCAACACGAACCATGCACCCTCTTGTCACATCACCGGCGCCACCCCGTGGCACCTACCGGAGTGCCCTCGCCGCCACTCATACCTGAAACCTTAAATAATCGCCACTCTGTTTCCTAACCTACCACCCATCTCTCTCATCATTGCCGGCTGACACATTCGTCGTCTCCGATGGCTAACGACTGCTAGATCCACTGAGCCCAACCCGCTAGCCTCCACTGTTGCAGCAGGTGGCACTACCGCTGCCTAGCCACAACGCCTGTAAGCAACGGTCTGTAATGATCCCTCTCAAGCGAATCTCTACAAGAACCTTCTGAGATGAGGAGGGGTTATCACAAGCGGTTTTTTTATGGAGAACCGCCTGTGATGGGGGGTCATCACAAGCGGTTCTTGTAGAGATCCGCCTGTGATGGGTGTGTCATCACAGGCAGTTCCCCATAAAAACCGCGTGTGATCGTCGTAACAACATACCTGCTTATTTCATATTGTTGCGTATCAGCAGGAAACAAAACACACAATACATACACATATCTCATTCATTCGCAATAATCAGAATTGAATCATATGAAATAAAAGAAACTTGATACATACACATAAATTGAGTCACAAAATGAACTCTCATCAAACTCATCAACATCACCAAACAAAGTAATTAAACTCTCAATTTCATCCACCTCATGTCACAAAGTTCACAAAGTAATTTAACTCTTAATAAATTCGGCATCCATATAAAAGTTCACAAAGAAATACATATCACTTCTTAGCTAAGACAAACTCGCCTTCCTCCATGTCATAGGCGTGAAATTGACCATAAGGATCGATAACGTCTTTAATAAGGAACGCGACGATGTGTTCTCTTATCCGGTCCAATTGAGATGAATCCAATGACGTCTTAGGAATGCCCTTCTGTTGTTGATAAGAATGTATATTAAAGCCATGTACTTATATTAAGAGAAATATGATAATACTTATCGCAATGGCGTCAAACATAGATTTTATTTTTGCTAATGTTAGTAAGCATGATTTCCATGTCGTGGCAAATATAGAAGCCACAAACGCTTGTTCCTCCTTATTGTTCGTGGCACTAGTAATATATACAATTGGTTAGTAGTTGGAGATCGTCAGTATAGAAAGATACACTAAATTCCTTGTCATTTAAAAGGGGTTGATTGGCACATTTTCCTCCGTTCCTGAGGTAACTCTTCCACACCCTACGTGAATCGAAATGGTTTGTCTTTGGCATTGCAACACGAAAGTAGCGAATGGTAGATTTGTGTATGTTAGAAATATGCTTACTTGCTCATAAATCTTCCAAGTGTTTCAATGTTGAAGTTTGCTCATAGTAACGAATCCATAAACATGAGTCTTGGATGGTGTGGTATAAGGACAGTAAGAATCCAATGCTCTCTGCATTTAGTCTCAATGGTCAGTAAATTCACATTATTTTGGTAAAATTACAAATAGCCTGAGATGGTGAAGTAGGTAATGCGACACTTACGCCTGGTTGTACGAAAAAAGTATAAATTCCTTATCTTGTTAAGCAAGTAAGGCGTTTAGCACGTACTCGGCAACAAAGTCTTCTGCATCTGTGATCATCCGCACGGAGACAAGGTATGGGTCGAGGAACCCTACTTTTACGTGTTTCTTTCTGCATTGTTCAATCATCATCTTACACATAAAAAAGATATGGGTTACATATATGTGGATATATTACGTATAACACGAATATTGATCGTGATTGCGAACACTTACAATGTGTAGCATATGATGAGATAGCATATGATGAGAGAGACTTCGAGGGACCAGAGGTTGTAGAGTTCCCACAAGTCCACGAAGTTCACAAAGAACTGACAGTTCTCGAAGTCATGGTGGAAATGTCCCCTACTAAAATCCACCTTCAAAGTTATGGTCCATTGATTCTTTGGCTTCTTGACCTCCTTGAGGTAGTACTCGTGCAACTCGCGGGTATATTTTCCGAGGGCATTGAGCACCACCGGAGATTTGATCCATGGCTCTCCCTCAACGTATTTATCGGCCAATGGCGCGAAGGGGAACTCTTCTTCAATGTAAAGGTGTGGTTCCTTCAGCACACTCGCCTTCGACTTAGTTCCTCGCTTTCTTTTCACAATCGGGTTCGACGACTTGGCGGGCGATGAATGGGCCCTTGTTGGGAGCTTGGGGGCCAAGATGGTCTCCACCGGCACCGTAGCGATTGAGGTGTCCTCGTTACATGCAATATAAGGCTGCGGGATCACAGGTAGGTCTATCTCCCGTTATTCAACTTGGCCGATACGTGGAGAGTGCCAGTCTTCCAATACTATAGCCCTCTTGGGCCACTAGATAAAAGTCCCTTTAGCTTGGCCCAATCTCTTAATCTCATCATTTGGCAGAAATTTCAGCTTAATGGACTTGCATGTGTCGTAGACACAGTCCACACTGACCTTCGCATTCCCACACACCATCGGCACATGGTGGATGAGATCCCCTTCATTGGGTAGACATGCCATCCCTGTTGCAACCTCTAAAGGCTCGTCGTCAAGAAGCCACACCAATAGCTTGCACCGTGTCATATCCTTGAAGGTAAAACATGATAGAAGATAGAATAATTAGCTATATATGGCTTGCAACGGAATTTGAAGTGGAACTTGAGATTAAAATAGAAATTACCAGGATCTCATCGACTAGATACGAGATGGTGCGATCAGCTTCACCACCGGGGATGCAGGGCTGCTTTGCATTTGAACATGCCCTTGTGAGGCAATGGCCACCATATCTTCAAGAGCTCTTAAACGAGCGTCAACCCTCATTTCCACCGTTGCTATGATTTCTTCTGTAAGAACAACTCTTTCTCTTGCTTCGCGTTCGGCTTTGACCAAGCTCTTATTCCTGTACCGATGCAAATCATCGGGGAATCCATCTCTCTAGGTAGCATAAACACCAGTACCCCTCGTGCGACCTAGATGCTCCTTGGTGCCGATGGCCTGTGTAAGAATATCTTTCTTCCTTTGGAATTCACAAGGGGAGGATTGTGTTGAAAGATTTTCCTATAATAGAAGAACAGGTTACTAAGCCTAGTATTGAGGCGATGGATATACTGAGAGGCAGGTTTTGAATACGACATCGTACCTGAAAGGATCGTAGGTGCCGACTAGAGGGGGGTGAATAGGAGGCTAAACGGATTTTAAACAATTTGTTTTCTTTATCTAGATTAAGGCTTAACAGATCAATAGGTTGAGCTAGCTGTGTGACAGGTCAGCTACACAGGCAATATATGATATGTAAATTAACACGCAGCTGTCACACAGGTGGCTAACACAAGTAAATAAAATGCCCTAAACAGATATGCTAGATGAATGGTTGTGTAACAGATACTTGGCACAGATAACAGATAAGCAATACAATAACTGTGACACAGCTAGACTAACACAGCTAAAGACAGAGGATTACAGCTAGATTGAGAATAACAGTAAATCACTCTAGCATGCTAATCAGTTAAACAAGCAAGTACTGAATGTAAAGTACTCAGGCAGACAAGGGGTTTTTTCACCGAAGTTCCCACTCTTTTCAGAGATGGTACGTCTCCGTTGGAGAGGCTACTCCGAAGAGATCGCCAGTACTAAATCATGTTTGTTCTCCGAGTACATGAGCTTTTAGGTCTCTTTCTCTTGCTTGTGGAAGTCCTTTCGCCTTGCAGCAGGTAGACTTCAAATCACCCTCACAAACTACTGCACCAGCCTACATAAGCTTGGGTGGTCATGGCAACTCCTACACCCGTCTAGGAGTAGACACTCCAAGGAAGAATCAGCAACAGCAACTCTTGGAGGAACCAGTGCTCTCTGCTCAAAGCTCTAACTCTCTTGAACTAAGACTTAGGAATGTTTGCTTCTGTTCTTGAGAAAAGAGGTCTACTACAGTCGAAATGGATTGAGGAGGTTTGGCAAAGGTTGAGCAAAATGTTCTGCAAAGGTTGAGGTCTGAGACCTCCCCTGGTCCTCTATATATAGAGTCCACAGGCACCTGACCGTTACACTCATGCCACGTAGGATTAAGTGGCTCACCGGTGACAGGCACCGGTGACACAGCTAATCACAACGCACAATGGTAACCAGCTCAGGCAGACCGACACCTGTGTCACCGGCGGCTGACACAGGTGAAACCCTAACTGACGTAGCCTTACTACTCAGCTCGGTCCTGGCACATTACATGCCCTCAGCGCACTAACTCTTAAGCCTAATAAAGAGAGAACTTCCAATAATCTTCTGACTCGGCAGACAGACTATTGCAGTGCAGTTCCCTTAGCATTTATAATCTCTCCCCTGGCACAGAGATGTACCTAAGTCATAGAGCGGCTGTTCACCTGTGACATAGTTATGCCACACAGGTAACTTTGGCTCTAGAGTTTTAGACCACTAGCACAGCAATGTGTTAGCACAATCTAGTTTCACACTTGTGCAAAACTGTTGTTACAGAGCCACTGACCTCAAGGCATCAGTGCCACTGTCCAACACTCTGAGCATTGAGCAAAAGACCCTCCAATAATCATTGTTACTTCATCTAACTTGATAGTACGGGTGTTTCCTAAGGACTCAAGAAAACTAGCAAACCTAGGCTTTAGCTTCCACCAATTGTACTCATGGCCCTTGAAGCATCAAGCCACCATCACCTTGCTTGTAACTCCTTGCACAGCACCGGCTTCTTTACAGCTGTGGCACAGCTGCCTAGTGCAGTCATCTCCTTGTCCTGGAAACCACCTTTGTACTTTTGGGTGGTCGTCCTTTCCTGGATGAATCCTCTTCCTAGAACCTACTTATCTTGCTTACACTCATTGTAAACATTAGATTCCAGTTTAGGTTGCCATTAACCATCAAAACCATCTTAGGGGCCTAGATGCTCTTTCAGTACCAATCAAGTGTAGACCTCCCGGGTCGCTTCACTCGTGAAGGATTGGGCGTCCAAAGACGTCGCACCTGGATTTCTCCTCGCGTACAACCAATTGTGTGCATGCCATTATTCTACGTTGGGAAATGGCGGGGGCAGGTCATCAAGATGTGCCATCTCCTCCTCGTCCATCCATTTCCTAACTTCGGGCACGTACCCAGAACTACCCAGCCTATGATGGTGGGTGTTCTTGGCTGCCAGCGCCTTCGCCGCTTCACTCTTCATCCTAAATTCTTCTGTTTCCCTGGACGCCTTAAATTGGGCCCACATCTCGCGATCCATTCATTTGTGGATGCCGAACGGCTCCTCATCCTTTGCGATGAAGTCATGGTGGAAAACACACTTGAACTCCTTCCAAGCTTTATTAGCGACCTTCAGGGCTGCAGCATCGACGCAGGCCTTTAACTCTTTTGGGATCATGAAGTAAGTGTTGATATCTTCGATTAGTGCCATACGAAGATCTCGCCCCACCTTCTTCCATGATTCTAGAGTCAACGGAACCCGTGTCCATGTGACGATCCCGCATGTCGTTCTCTATTTCACCGCGTTTTTGTTCTGGAGCGATCGGTGCCCTGGACGGGCCTAACTATGTTATGGGGAATCGGCCCTTCAGCCTTTGATTATGTCCTCTTGTAGCGCGCCTGGATTTTGTCGTGGTTCCAGACACATCATAATTATCCCTGGCAACCTGGGGAAGCTGAGTGATCAGGACTCGACATCTTCTAAAAGACGCATAACATGAAGAAGAATCAGATGGCTCCCATTTAGAAATGTGTGAAATGATATAAATAGGAAATAAATGGAGCAGCACTACAGTAATTGAGGCGTCATATATATGTCGTATATATGACGCTTCAAATTCTGTTGTACTGCTCCCTTTAAGTCATATATATATCATTTCCTAAGTTTAATGGCCTAAAGCATATATGGTATTTCATAAGTTCAATGTCCTAAAGCATATATAGCATTTTGTAAGTTAAATGTCGTGACACATATATAGCATTTCCTAAGTTCAATTTTGTAAAGCATATATAGCATTTTCTAAGTTTAATTTCCTAAAGCATATATATTATTTCCTAATTATCCTAAAGTATATATATCACTGACCATCAATTTACAAGTTCAATTTCAGTTACAAGTCCATCAATTTCAATTACTGGTAAATAAGATAATTGTGGAAAGGGCAGAGTGAATATAGAGCTATAAAATAGTAACAACTTGTTGACACGACAATAATTGGTGGTCCAGTAGCAGCAAAACACAACTAATTCAATTGTGTTTCTGTTTGCACAAGTCCATGGGATCAAAACAATGGAAAGTAATTGCATGATGTGTCATGAATCTATCAAACTTATTTCTCATTACAATACAATACTTTGAAACAACTTGAGAGCCACAATAAACCATGAACAATTCATGTTCTATTTTAATTTGAATTGCATTCTTTGCAACAATAAAACTAAATTTCAACACTAACCCTTATCACTCCCAAAAAAAACTAAACAGATATTGTAGTATAGTACCTCCGGTCACTAATTCAAATCATTCTCAACCCTGCTTATACCTCTCAATGCTATCAAATATACAAATTTCATACACCAATGTGATTTGAGATGGAAAAGCTTAAGTCTCCAATACATATTTGGAGTGGCATGATGTAAAACCCATTTCTACCATACGATTTAAGTCATGCATTCCATCCAGCATACATGTCATCATCCCTGCATCAACTCTTGCATAAATTCAATTGTGGACAAACTAGGTTTTATAGAATACGTGCATATCTCACCTTTCGTCAATAGTTTCGGCAAACACCAATCAACTTATTTGAATAACCACAACAAATATCTATAGCAACAAGTGAAGGAATTAGTGGAACTTCTGCTTGATTACCATACCATGTCTTTTCTTCCCATTTCATCTAAAAATATTAGGTCTTCCTAGCTCAAATGAAGCATTTGGATTCAAATTCCTAGAATGGCAGAACTTTAGGTAAATGGTTAGGCAATGTTTCTATGGGTGAAAAGTTTTGAAAATTTATATTTAGCCATGAAAATGGGTACTCTAGCTACATATAAATTTTTGGAATTTTTAGAAATATTCATGGCCTAGCTACAGTTCAAACCCTCTCTAGGGGCAGATTTGAATTTGAATTCAAAACCAGGTCAAACTATTTTAAAATAATTTCAAAACCTTACTGTAGGCTCTATATGCCATTTTATAACTTCTGTAAAATTTTCATTTTTTTCTGAGCTCATTTGGATGCTCAAATGAAATTTTGTTGTTGGTTCTACTAATGGATGGGCCGTCCGGAGGGTAGGTCCGGAGCCTCCAGGATGACCCTTCGGCGGGGCTGGGTCTCCGAGAGGTCTGGAGCCACCGAGATTTCCGGAGCCTCCGAGATTTCTGGATGCCTCCGGGGTGAGTTTTTCTTTTCTTTTTTTTCTCTTCTCGGGTTGTTCTCCAGGCAGGCCGCATCTGGCCCGGCCCACCTGTCAGGCCTCGTCCTCCACGTCGTCGCCACTGGTTGGCAATGGTGGGCGGCGACTGCCACCACGGCGCGCCTCCGGCCGCCCTATTTAAGCCGCCGTCACCCCCGCTCCTCCCCTTTTTCCTTCCCCGTGCAAACCCTAGCTCCTCCTCCTCCCGTTGCAGGAACCCCCGCCGCTCGCCGCCTTCTTCCCCGCCTCCAGCCACAGCTCCAGCGAGCTCTGCTTCCACATCCGGTGAGCCCCGGCCTCCCCTACCTCGCTCCCGAGCTCACGTGCCACCTCCCTCATCTCCTCTGCTTTTCCCCTTCACAGATCCGTGCTCGGAGGAACTGCGCCGACGACGCCGCCACCTGCCGCCGAGAGCTCCTCCCCGACCTCCACGTCAGTGAGACGAGGGTTAGAGATTAGGGTAGATTTTTGGGTACACATAGCAATCTCATTTCTTTTATTTTCGCAGGGAATAATGCCCAAAATTAAATTGTAGGGTTTTCCCGAATAAGGATTTGAAAATGCGATAACTTTGTGCTCGTAGCTCCAAAATCAGTAAATTTTATATATTTGGAATCCTTGTGAAATTATCTACAACTTGGTTCAGACACAATTTCAAAGTTTGTAACTAAAACTCTGACCTCGTGCGCTGATTTTCAATAACTCATAACTAAATGTCTATAGCGTATCTCAGAGTACTTTCAAAATAGAAATGCTTTATGGCATGAAAATTTACTGTGAAGAGCAGTTTTCACCCCTAACTTGAAATTGAATGTAATTTGACATGCATGCAATGTTAGGGCGCCAATTCAATTTCTACCAACTCAAATTGAGAAATTCTTGTTGCATTGGATTCCTAACATCCATAAGTCACTTTAGAAATTCATACCTAGCATTTTTCATCATGCATTCATGCTGAACTTATTGTTCTTCCTTCGCCATTTCGTTTCTGGTATCTCATGTTGCTTGCGATAGAGCCCGAAGAGGAAGGACATCAAGCTTTTGACCCTGCTCAAGATCCAGAGTCTTATGACCAAGGCAAGCAGAGTTTGTTGCATGTTCATATTGTTTTTTATATGCCTTACCTATATATATGCTTGTGTGTGGAATGTTTGCTTGAGTGGTATGATCGTTATGTGGAGTAAACTAGCATGTTTAGGAAGTGGTGTGCGATCACATCCAGCCATGCCTGGGACTCAAACTTGTTACCCTATCAACCTTAACTTAATAAGGTGAGACGTGAGAGCCGAGGGTGTACCCGAAGAATACGGTTGGTATATTACTGAAGTTTCGAATGCGACCCTCGGTGTTATGAAGTGTTTTTGTCGCTATACCAACCTGAGGTAACTTCATCGCGGTACTCCCTTATCACCACGTGGACGTCACCAGAATTGACGCTAGGGTATATCTGAGGTAAGTCTCAAAATCCCTTGGGGCCTTGCAAACCCCAAGAGAAATGCACTCATTATACTCATGGTGGTTGTATTGTCAGTGACGGTCTGAGAGATTGCTTGGAAATATGGTTGTGATCTACCCATGATTGACGTAGGATTGTGGGCTGCCCCAAATAACTTGGAAATGATGATGTGGGTGTTATTGAGGTTGTGTTTTTGATACATATGAATCCTGGACTGCAAGTTACTTCCAATGCTTTTTCTCATACTGTAAATGCCATGTCGTATATGCTTGTGTCTTGTTAACTTGGTATGCATCACGTTTACTTGCGGCTGTAGTAAAGCATGTGTAGGACATTTAATCAAGCACAGATAAGACTTGCGAGTACCATTGTACTCACCTAGGATATTCCTAGACTTTTGCAGGTGAGCCAGTGGTCGCGGACTATTATGACGATGCTTAGTCGCATGGTTTCTTTGGTTGGCGTTCGACTCGTGGGATCATTTTGGCTTTTGGACAGCGGTTGATGCTCCACCGTGGGATTTATTTACCTTTATCCGCTGTTGTATGACTACTTCAGAATCGACTTTGTTTTCGGTTATCACCGAATGATGTATCTTTCATAGTTCACTATGTGGACAGCTAGTTTTATTATCATATCATAGTGGCTTGTGTGATGATAGCCTTGCTGTCCAACATATGCACCCACCTCCCGTCTGTCATGCGTGTATGTTGGAATGGGGAGTATGGTCGTATGCATATGGGGGTACTCGTTATTTCCCTTCGATTCAAATGACATACAAAGTTTATGTACAAGCCATGGTCGTGGTCGTCGCCTTCACTAGTTGTGAGTTCAATTGAATCGAATGAAAATACGCGGGTCCCCCACACATAAATGCATTATCCCCTAAACACAATAATTTACACATCTGATAATAATGTACTTGACTTAAATTTAGGGTCAACGTCTGCAGTCGGTGGTGGGAGTAGGGGGAAGGAAGTGGGGAGCATGAGGAGCAGGGGGAGGGGGAGGAGGAGGATGGGGGAGGAGGTGAGGAGCTGGCGGTGGGGAGGATAGTAGGGTGGGGTGCCAACAATGGGGAGGAGGGGGAGGAGGTGGGGAGCAGTTGGAGCCGGGAGAGGAGGTGGGGGGCCGGCGTTGGGGAGGAGGTTTACCTCGGCGGTGCGTGGAGGCGGAGGGCCACGTTGGCGAGGAGGCGGGTGACGGCGTCGCAGCGGCCGTCGAAGAGGTGGTCGGGCAGCCTGCCAGCGTCGAGGAGGTGATCCAGCAGCCTACCGACATCGAGGAGGAGGTCAGGTGCAGACTGCGGGCGAATGCGGCAGCGTTGGCGGTGTTTGTTTGGAACAGGAAGAAAGAAAAACCGATTGATAGAATATATACGTTGAGTTATCACAGGCGGTTCTAGGATGTCTCAACATCACAGGCGGTCCTGTGATATGTTAGTCCTGTATTGTAGGTGTTTTTTTTTAAACCGTCTATAATATTTGGTCATCACAGGCGGTTCGTGTCCCTCGGAGTCAATGCATGCGGGCCTTCTTGCAAACCGCCTCTCATGTACTACACTAGAGGTGGATTTTGAAAAACCGGCTGTGGTATAGGGTCATTGATAACCTATTATGTAGTAGTGTTTGGTGTTTTCTTAAAAAAAATCTCCGATGAAATACAATCTTAACATTGACATAGATGAAGATGAACTTGCCGGAGAAGACATTGCGCAGAGCATGAACCATAACGATGGATCGACATTCAGAAATTTGGGTAATTTTTCGTTAGATTTTATCCACTAAATATTCGTCTGATGATATACACGTACGCACAGGTTTGATCAGCATGCTGTTGCTTGGCCAAACATCCTACTACATTGCTAATTATTTAACTTTATTTTGTGCTGCTAATTACTTAACTACTCTAGCTAGAGAGAGGAGAGTAAACGTTGATTGCTATCAATGAAGAAAAGAGAAGGTAAACACGTAGCCGGAGTCATGGGAAAGATTTGTGGATATACATCCAGAGAAAAATGTGGCATGCATAGCGTTTAATTGTTGACGACTTGGTGCAATTATTGTCCACTACCTGATTAAATATTGGCCGTGCATCTTTCTACCATGCATGGATGCATCGAGACATCTTATCATGTACGGCGAGTAAAAGAGTGCATGAACACGACAAGTTAATCAACGAGATTGCGAAATGCACTTCTCGGTGGCCAGGACACAATGTAAATAATTGAGATTGCGACAATTTGATAGTGGTGTATTTCTTTGGATCGACTCAGTTTTATTTTTCAGACCATAGCCCTCAGTGAATGTTTAGTTACTTAAAGTGGGGCAAAACTTTATTTACCTTTACAAATGTTGGAAATGAGCTTCTCCCCTTAAAAAGTCTGACAATCCTTATATACCATTACATCTATCTAATAAACTGTTCTTTTGCCCTTGTTGACCAGCCAAGAGGTTACAGAGATATGAAAAGACAAAATCGCCCCCTAGGTTTGTGATTTTCTTAAATTCAAAAAGGTCATTTTGAAAGTTTTAGAAAATTCTGAAGAAATTTCCGTGCATACGTATGCAAATAAATTACTAATTACCAAAATTTCATGATAAAATATATTCATTTGTTTCCTTTAAAAACTCTTGCATTAGTGCTCCCGTTATTCTAAAATTTAAAATTGTGTCCAAAAAAATTCTGAAAAGTTCCATGTGTACGCAGTTGAACAAGTACTAACTAAAAAATTCGTGAAAAATATGTTCGTTAGTGGCCTGCGCTCGTATATCAGAGAGGAGAGGAGTAGGGGTAAGATGATCATTATGAAAAATGTTAACGGGAAAGTGGACGGCAAGGGCATATATGAGCTAATGGAATAATTTTGGAGCATGCTCAACGTCACGGGGGGATAAAATTGTCTCGACACGGCGACGAAGACGTTGCTCACGTGCTCTTTTATTTTTGTCGACGATCGGTAAACCGCCGATCTTACGGTATTCGTGGAACTGTGATACTTGGGGGGTAGGGACCTCTAGGGCACAAGGCCAAGAGATCTGACAACAAGAAAAAGCCCTTTTTATACGGGTTCGGGCCTCCCTCAGGATAACAACCCTACGTCCTGTTCGTATATATTGATCAGAGAATAGTCTTACAAGGGATGTGTATGTTAGTGGCTACCCTAGGCCTAATCATAGACTAATTGGACTAGTCCCGCTGAGCTCGACTCCTTTGAGGTGGCAAGAATAGCTAGGGCTTCTAGATCTGGAAAGGCTTGTTGGATCTAACTCGACTTGTCCTCTCCTATAGGATTGCTGATCCTTTTATAGGGGGTTCACTAGTCGTACCGGTCATGGACTTTGACCTAGGTGAGACTCTGGCTTCCTTAAACATCAGGATCGCCTCCCTAGTTTAAAAGGTATCTTCCCTCCTTATGAGGGGTTACCTTATCTTCCTGGGATCCTTACCGGGCACGTGGCACACTCCGGTAATCCAGGGAATCGTATACGGATATTTCCTAATATACGGGATACCGTACTATCCATCGTCAAGCCCCCCATCAGTACGTGAAGTGAGGTCATGACCGTTCTGTAAGAAACCTGCCCTTGTCGGGGAACAACTCCGAGTAGGCGAAAACAAGTACTTATTCGACACCTTCCCCGAGTAGGTACCATCTCTACCGGGCAGTCGGGGTATTTTGGTCGGGGTAAACTTCCGAGTAATCCGAAGTATTTTCTGGGTTAATCTGATCCACTGATCATAGGCACGCGTTTGCCCGGCGGATTTCTAGGAAACCGAACCGTCGTGGCGGAATTTTCGCGTGGTGATGAAGAATCTTTCCTTTTTCTGCGTACTTGCCTGGCTGACGTTAGCCTAAGCATTACGCGCTCTTCGGGGTCGTGGGTTGTCAGACCCATGTTTTCCCGCGCACGTCGTCTCACATGCGGGAAAAGTTACTGTTCCGCATTTAATGCGATGGAACAAATCGTGCCGTTAACCGTGCCTCGGCCAGGCGCAATTTGAATGTTTTAAGAGACCGAGAATTGGGGTTTTGCCCGCATTGCTCTCTGCCTCTTAGCATTCTTGTCTTCTTCCTTGCGTCCCTGCGTTCAAATTCCCACCTCGTCGTTTCCGATCACCATCAACGATCATGGGGAAGAAGAGTGCCGCAAGGAAGTCTCCCAAGCCCCAGAAGCCAGCGGAGGATCCTTCAGGAGGGGTGATTTCCGTTATTCCCGAGTTTGAAGCCTTGGTAATGGATTCCGCCACCCTCAAGAAGCTGGTGACGGAGGAGGTCATCCTCCCGGAGGTATTCATTCCTCACCGGGAGGCCGTGAAGGAGATGGTCCCAAGTCCAGACACGACCTGGACCATTGTCTTTGCGGACTTCTTTCGGTGTGGCTTCCAATTACCACCCTTGCATTTCTTCCTCCTCGTCCTCCAGTTCTATGGGCTCGAGTTGATCCACCTCAACCCGAGCTCGGTACTGATGCTGGCGGTCTTCGCACACCTGTGCGAGGCCTACCTCGGCATCAGGCCGAGCCTGGAGCTCTGGAGGTACTACAACGACCTCCACCGGATGAAAGTCAGCGGCGGAGGAGTCGTCGGCGTCGCTAGATTCCGACTCCGGGAAGGGAGGAATGACGCCTACATCTCCTCTTCCTAGAAATCTTTGTGGTCGGGCTGGCACTCGAGGTGGTTCTACTGCCAGCCCCCACTCTCTTCAGGGATCCACTATCGTGGGCTGGCGCCTTTCCCGACAAAGTGCTGGTCGGAGGCCCTGAAGAAAACCAAGTGGCTAAAGGCCCTCGTTGGCGACATCGCCGACCTCGCCAACAGAGGCTTGTCAGCGTGGGACGTCGCTGAGGACTTCCTTCGGCGCCGGATCAGCCCCCTTCGGTCGAGGATCAGTCCTACTTGGGTGGTCCCAGAAGGCAAGGACCAGACTAGGGACTTCGACTCTGGTGAGTATCTAAACTCCTTGGTGTCGTTCTTAGTCGGAAACCTATCCTCACCTCGTCAAAAATTCCAATTGGTTGTCCAGATCTTTCCCCCGAGGAGCTTCGAAGCAGGTTAAACAACCTATTCGAGCAATCTCCTCAGGGCGGGCGGACCGACATGCCCTTGTCGATCCCCAACCTTAGTCCTGAAGAACAGAGGGAGATCCTCTCGGTGAGTCCATGGTTTCTGCTTTGTCTGGTCATAGCTTGTTCGTGTGACGCTTCTAACGCCACGCGGGTTCTTTCGCAGCGATCGGGGCTCCTGACTCGGAGGCTGAGTAGGCTGACGCCCCCGTTCAGGAGGAGGAGGTCAAGATCCTCAGTGCGACTTCTCCGATCCCGAGTGTTGGAGGTTCGTCTGAGGTTGAGGCGGTGGCGGACGCTACCCGAGCGAAGCCTCCTACTCGGGTTCCTTCCCTTCCGCCAAGCCCCCAACCCCAGGTATGAACCGATGCTCGACTAGATTCTTCCCTTTAATTTTTCCTGAATGGTGGGAATAAGTAGTTGGGATACAGGGTTCGAGTGATCCCTGCCCAGAGGAGTCGGTGCCTTCCGCCATGCCTACTTGCGTGGAGGAGGTCGTGCTGGTCGTAGGCCCTCCTGCGGATAAGGGGAAGTTGCCGCTGGTGCCCACCGAGAAGCAGGGCTTGGAGGTGCCGGCTAACGGAACCTCACCACCGGTGAAACGCCACTGGGGAGTCTTCTTCTTCGTCTTTTTTGGAATCTCTCTTTCTTCTTTCTTTTACCTCTTGAAGGCTGACGAAACTGCTTCTTCTGACTTGGGTGACCATCCGCCCGACCGGAGCTGCGGCTAAAGCTGCTACAGAGGAGCAGCCCCCGGTGGAGACGCCGGCACCGCCCTTAGTCGTAGAGACTAAGCTCCCCACGCCGGGGGTGTTGACGCTCGGAGGCGTCGACGTTTACTCCATGCTACAGGTAATCCAAGGAGTTAGTAGTAAGAATATCTATGTATCCGATACTAACCTTGTGTTTCGACAGCGCATCCTCCCCTTGATTCCTCCGCTCCAAAGGGTGCAGACCGAGCTAGAGGCACACCGGGCGGAGAATGAGGAGCTGAAGAAGCGACTCGAAGAATCCGGGAGGTGGCAAGCGGAGAAGGAGGCACTGGAGAAGCGCCTCGCGGACTCCGAGCGGAGGCGGGCGAAGGACGCGGCCGAGCTCCAAGAAGTGAAGGCCCGCCTCTCCAAGGCAAAGTCTTCTCTAAGCTGGAGTCGAGCATACGCCGGGAAGCTGGAGGAGGACCTCGACCAGGCTCTTCGCACGCTCGAGAGAGCGCTCGTGGAGGTTGGGGTCACCGTCTTTCCCAGCCCTCCAGGGACTATTCGGCTAGTGGAGATAGTGGCGTCCATCTCTCGTCTGAAGCCCGTTGTCGAGAAGCTCCTCGACGATGAGCTTAAGCAAGGGATGCGGGACACCCTGGCCTTCGCCTTAGCCCTCCTCAAACGCCGGTACCCAAAGTTATCTCTGGAGGCCCTTGATGCTAATCTACCGGAGGATGAGGAAGAGAAGCTTCTCGGCGCCGTGCAGAGAGCCGTCAATGCCTTTGCGGACCGGGTCCAGGCACCTGGTCTCCCTGGATAACTCTTGTAAAAAACTGTGATTAGTAATTTGTGCTCTTAACCTGTGTGTTCTTGCTTTCTGAAAACTTGTGCTCTCCTACCCTGTGGATGTTTGTCAGACACGAGGGCTTTCATAGGCTTAGTCGAACTTGCCGTCCCCTTCTCTTGACTTAGGATTCACGAGTTGGGCTGTTTACCATTGACTGCGATCGACTAGGCCTTAGGTTTAGCCGGATTGAGGGTTCCGTGGCTCCTCATCATCAGTAAACGCGATAAGGGGTCCTCGTACAGCCTTTCGTGGTCGTAGCGACAACTCGTGTTCCTTCGTTGCTGGGGTGCTGGACGTAAGTTAGTAAGTTCTACATTTTCTCCCTTGGCGACCACATTGCACTCTATCTGTGATGCCTTCTGTTCAAAGTAGTCGAGGATATGGATAAGCAGGCGGGTTCTTCTAGCTTAGTCATATTCGCACCTTCGCTTCTTCCTTTACTCGTGGTTGGGGGACTTTGCCACGAAACCGGGGAGCTTAGTCGACCGGGCCTTAGGTTTGGTCAGGTGGGGGGCTCAGTGGCTTCCCCTGTCACCTACAGACGCGTTAAGGGGTCTTCCTTCCGTCCCTGACTGTTGTAGCGCGGAACCCTTTTCTTTTGTTTCGGTCGAGTTGTTGGTTACGTTTATGTATAAGCCAGTTTTTGGTGCCACATACTTATCCAGCCCTCGACTGTCTTATTCTAGAAGTTTCTCGGATAGGCAGTCTGGAAGAAAATTTAACTGAAGGATTTGATATCTATAAAAGCCGTGAATTGACTGAGGTATTTTTTTATAAGCTATTTGTAAGAAAAAATTACTAGGAAAACTTAAAAAACATCATGCCCTCCTTCAGAGTTGTCGCTAGTTGCTCCAGGGACTCCTGTGCTCTTTGTTGTGACCTGCTGTAGAAGCTTTGTCGAGTGCGCGTGCTAGGCGATGGCGCCCGGAGCGTCTTATCATCGGTTTGTTCGTAACTTGACGACTTGTGGATGGAGTTGCCGCAACTTGAGACAAACTGACGGTCGGAGGGGTGATGACTATGCGATCTTACGGAAGGTGCTTGGACGAGGAAATCTTTAAGGGGACTCAACTATCTTTTTACCGCTAACTCGAGCAACCTGGAATGGGTGACTTCTCCTGTGGAGCTGTTGTCCTGCTGAGGAGGAAGTCCTTTCCCCCTGGTCCCGAATTAATCGTGGGACCTTTTCTCCGACTTGGAGGGGGTGTGATCCGATGTTGTCGCCCGTAATTGCGGTGGAGGTCTTATGGATGCGGGGGTGTGCGTAACGGCGTCAAAGTCTGCTTCCCTACTTGAAGTTTGATGCTTTTCTGCGAGGTCGAGGCTGCGCTTGTCGCAGAGTAGTGCTTCCTGGGGGGAGCTCTTTATCGTGAGGACGCCCTTTGGGCCAGGCATCTTGATGCACTGGTAAGCGTAGTGCGTTGCCGCAATGAATTTGGCCAAAGTTGGACGACCCAAGATGGCATTGTACGCTGTTTCAAAGTCGACTACATCGAACAGGATTTTTTCTGTTCGGAAGTTCTCCGGTGTGCCAAAGGTAACCGGGAGTGTTACTTGGCCGATCAGCGTGGCTGACGAGCCCGGGACTATACCGTGGAATGCCTGTGTCACCGTCTGGACCGACGATCTTGGCACTTGCATGGCATTGAGAGCGTTGGCGAATAGGATGCTGAGGGAGCTTCCTCCGTCTATTAGCACGCGGCCTACTCGCCAGTTGTTGATCGTTGGTTCAACGACAATCGGGTATCGCCTTGGTCGAGCACAATTCTCGGGCAATCTGCTTGGTCAAATGTGATCGCCCGAGGGACTCGTGGTACACCTGTGAGAACCTCTCGGACAATCACCTTGTATTGCCTCTTTGACTCATAGGAAGTCGAGCCCCCGAATATATGCTCGAGTGCTCTGACATGCCCCTGGAATGGCTCAGGGGTTGAGTCACCATCGTTGGAACTCGTGTCCCGACTGTTATTTGTGACCTGTAGGTTCTTCTCACAGAACTTCTCTCTTTCCTCCTTGAGGTACTTCTTGAAGATGCGGTACTGACGGAGATCATGCGAATCGGTCTGGTGGAAGTCGCACCGGAGCTTGGATGGCTTGTCGGAGGAACTGGTCTGCTTGTCCTTGGGGCGTGGTCGCCAGGTACGTTTCTCGGGGAGGTCAGCCATTATCTCCTCGGCTTTAGCTCTCTTTTCCCTGCTCCCTTCAGAGGACTTCTTCTTGCGTTTTGTCTTCCTTGAATCGTCTCTGGTCTGGAGGGAAGAATTGGTCATCCTGCCCTGTTGCTGCTTGATGTAGCGTAGGGTTTCCTCCGCACAGGTAGCCTTTTTAGCCAAGTCCATAAGTTGTGTCATGGTTTTCGGTGGATGCATGATCAAATCGTGCGTGCACATCTCGTTTCTGCTGCCCCGAGTGAAGGCGCGGATGACGTCCGAGTCAGTTATCTCAGGTATAGTGTTGTGGATAGCACTAAACCTTTTAGTGAATTCTCGGAGCGTCTCACCTAGTTGTTGGATGACTAGGAATAAGTCGTCGACTCGGCCAGGGCGTGTGAAGGTACCTTGGAAGTTTCCGAGAAGCATGTCGCAGAGTTGTCCCCATGAGTGGATCGTTCCTGGGGGTAGGTTCGTCAACCAAGTCCTGGCGGCTCCTCTGAGAGCGGTCGGGAGATAGTTGGCCATAACCTTCTCGTTCCCGCCTGCGGCCTCGATTGTCGTAGTGTATATCTGCCGGAATTCTATAGGATTTGTGGCGCCATCGTATGACTCTAAGGCCCTAGGCTTGAAACAAGAGGGCCAATGCACATGTCGGAGCTCTTGGGATAGCGCTTGGCACCCATTGATAGTTCTCCGATAAGGTGCATTTTCACCACTGTTCAGGGTCAGAGATCGTCCCCGAGCGTTGGCATGGTGTCAGTGGTCTCTCCGAGGGGGTGATTGTTCTCGTTGGCGCCTTTGGAAACAGCGTTCGTTGATCTAGTCGCGAAGGTTGACGGGTGGTTTTCCCCTGGGGAGACCTGTTCCTGGGATGTCGTCCTTCTCTATCATATTCCTCTAGTTGAGAAGGGGTTTTCCCTCGAGTGGAGCTGTGTGTCACTGGTTGGGCCCGAGAAGATTCGGGTTGGTTCTGGGCCTGTTGTAGGTCAGCTCCCAGCCGTTGTAGCCACTGCCTTCCCTCGGGTGTCGACAAGTTTGTCGCCGGTGGTCGTGACAGCAGATTGCGCACCTCGACGAGCCTTCGAACGGTTCGGGACACGTACTCCCTCGTCCCTAGAGGGGTTCTGTCTACTGCCGTAGGCAAATTCCCGTTCCTGGGGGGAGTAGCCGTCGGGCTGTGACGTTTCGAGCCCCATGCTGATCTTGATCCTTGAACTCTTCGTGACCATCGTCGACCGCGAGAACTACTCGGGAGTCTGGATTAGATGGGGTTTAGTCCCACTCCGTCATGTTATCCTCATTGGACACGATGTGAGTGGGACTATGATCATCTGGACGATCAGAGGTTGCAGGCGACAGCCCAGACATTGGGCTGGTCACTCCTGCAGGGAGGTTGTCGGTTAACACCAACTTCCCCTTGAAGGCCCTGGCACATTCGGTTCTGAAGTGACCTGCTTCACAATCCGAGTCCTCACCAGGAGAGTATTCTCCAAAATCCACGCGGTCCGTTACCGGATACGGATCTACAGGGCCGAAGTTGTCGTAGAAACCCTAGTCCGATTACCCAGTACGGCGCACGGGGGCGATCGGATTCCCCATCGAATCTTCTTCTTCCTTTTCAGGTTGAACCGGTAAGGTCTGCGCAGTCGGCGTAATGGGCTGATCACGACTAATTGCGCGTCTTGCTGACTCTGATTCTTCCTGTACGGCTTGAGCCAGAGAGGTCCCCACGGTCGGCGCCATTGGTCGACAATCGGTAAACCGCCGATCTTATGGTATTCATGGAACTGTGATACATGGGGGGTAGAGACCTCTAGGGCACAAGGCCAAGAGATCTAACAGCAAGGAAAAACCCTTTTTATACAGGTTCGGACCTCCCTCAGGATAACAACCCTACGTCCTGTTCGTATATATTGATCAGAGAATAGTCTTACAAGGGATGTGTATGTTAGCTACCCTAGGCCTAATCGTAGACTAATTCGACTAGTCCCGCTGAGCTCGACTCCTTCGAGGTGGCAGGAATAGCTAGGGCTTCTGGATCTGGAAAGGCTTGTTGGATCTAACTCGACTTGTCCTCCCCTATAGGATTGCTGATCCTTTTATAGGGGGTTCATCTAGTCGTACCGGTCATGGACTTTGACCTAGGCGAGACTCTGGCTTCCTGAAACATCGGGATCGCCTTCCTAGTTTAAAGGGTATCTTCCCTCCTTACAAGGGGTTACCTTATCTTCCTAGGATCCTTACCGGGCACGTGGCACACTTCGGTAATCCAGGAAATCATATACGGATATTTCCTAATATACGGGATACCATACTATCCATCGCCACTTTTCTTTCTTCTTTTTCTTCCTTTCTTTTTCTTCTTTTTCTTCTCTTTTCTTCTTTTCCTTTTCTTCCTTCCTTTCCTTTTCTTTCTTCCTTTCCTTTTCTTCTCTTCCTTTTCTTCCTTCCTTTTCTTCCTTCCTTTCCTTTTCTTTCTTCCTTTCCTTTTCTTCTCTTCCCTTATTCTCCTCTTCCGGCCAGCATTCTTGGCCTCGTGAGCCACAGCCTGTATGCACTGTCGGTGGGGGTAGGGGATATTTTACCCCCAACACCGACGCCCCTGCCAACTCACCCCCTCTCCCCCATTTTTTCTCCCACGCCTTGCAGCTCCGCCCGCGCCCAACATCCCCGCCCGCGCCGGTGGCCCCGCTCCAGTGCCCAGCTACTCCGCCCACGCTGGTCGCTCCGCTCCAGCCCGCAGCTCTTCCCGCGCCCAGCAGCTCCAAGCCGAGCCGGCGTCGTCCGCCCCCGCACCGCGCTCTGCTCCCGCGCCACTCCGGGCCGAGCCAACGCCATCCCCGCACCCGCGCTGCGTGCTGCTCCCGCACCATTCCGGGCCGAGCCGGCGCCCCCCGCGCTGTGCGCCGCTACCACGCCGCTCCAGGCAGAGCCGGCGCTGTCTGCCACCGTGCTGCGCACCGCTCCTACCGCGCCGGGCTCTCCCCCATCCCACGCGCCTCCTCCTCCTCCTCTCCCCGCCGTGGCTTCCACCGCCATGGCCGCGTCCTCCCGAGCCTTCCTCCGCCCACACCGCCGCTCCCTCTGATTCTCTACCCGGGCTTCACGTTCACCAGTCCATTCACAGATGGCGCCATGGCCACTGCCACTCACCACCTATCGCTTCTCGGTACGCCGCTCAAGCTGGAGGGCAACTACGGCTAGTGTGCCTGCTCTTTTGGAGACTAGCTCATTTGCACCCCGCTCTATTGGTGCATGCCGCCTGTTCCTGGACGGGTGCTGATGGTGGCTGCTTCCTGGTGAACCCTTTCTCCAGCGAGTCGATCAATCTACCAAGCCCGAGCGTCGTCCATTCATATGGCACCATTTAGAGCTCTATTCCTCTCTGACGCTAGCCCAAGCTTTTTCGCTAAGGTAAACCTTGGTTCCAGTTGCATCGTTGCTGCAATCTCCCAGAAAAAGGGAGAATATAAATTTGCCTTCTGCAGACCAGGGATGCAGTCTTGGTGCATATGCGAGGGCAACTGCATCAAGAGGTACATTGATATTGAGTTCTACCAGGGGAAGCTCTACGTGGTGAACTCCAGCAAGGGAGATCTCTTTGCCTTTGAGTTTGAGGCACGTGATTGCTTCTTTCCAGTCATGTCTCACGCCGAGCATTGTCTGATCGAGCAGCTGCTCCTAATTGATGGTAGCGACCGGCAAAATTGCAATCTTGTGCAGTCTCATGGGAAACTGTTGCTAGTTGCCAGATACTTTACATGAAGCTGGGACCAATTTACTGGAGTCAGAGTCTTTGCGTTGGACTTCAACTCAAATCCATGGAGATGGATAGAAATGAAGGGCTTGGACGATGAGAGTATTCTTATTAGCTCATCCCGCAGCAAGTCAGTCCCTGCCTCTGAGTATGATGAGATTCAGGAGCTGGAAGAGTCGATGAAGAAGACTGGCCATGTGCCGAACACAGTCCAGAGGAGGCTTGTGGAAGAGGTGACATGCTTTGTCCATGGTGAGGAGGGATTGGAGGAGGCCTTGAAGGCAACCGAGGCCTTGCGGCCTGGGGTGCAAACGTAGTTGGACTCACAAACAATTGAGGGGATAGTAGATGACGTGCCATCATGCTCTTTACCGTATGACCAAGTATTGAAGTCTCCCCTGGTTGATCTGGCTACCTCTACAGGTTTGCTCGCTCCGGCCCCGGCCCCACGTGCTCGGCTCCGCCGACACCGGCCTAGCGCCGTGCGCTCGCTGCTGCTCCCATGCGCCGCTCGGCTCCAGCACCGCCGCTTGACGACCACTGACGCTGCCCCTGTTGCCGCCGCCCTTGGGGTGTCAGGGGTGACTTCTGCTCGAGCCCCTGGGGACGACAGCGGCCTTGCCACAGCCGCTCCTGTAGCCACAGCCACCACCGCCAAAGCTGTTGGTGCAGAAGACGCCAGCGCCCGCCACCTCTGCGCACGATCAACACTGCCGGTCTCCAAGGGTGACTATTCTCGCCCGTTCCAGCACTCATACAAAGGGTATTCCATGTGTCTGCGATTGCTCGCGTGCGATGTGGCAGACTGTACCGTGGACTGTTATTTGTAATATTTTTTGTTTATGTAAAACTGCTATACGGGGTAGACGAGGTGTAGGTACGATGATTGTATCTTCCCTGTATCAACGCTGTTGCGTTAGGGCGGTGAACGAGTAGAGGGTAGCGACCGATGTCCTAAATGTCGACCGTTACGCGTTATCTCGCACGAATAGGTGTCGTATCTCCTTCACGCAAACATGCTGCTGCTATTATCTTTCGTTACGTCGTGACATGTTTTAGCGCGTAGAGATACGGTTCCTCAAGTGGTCGTAGACGGATTCGCGGAGCCTCGCCGGGCGCGTCGTCTCCACTAGCTTCCCCGAACACCCCCAAACTCGGGGCGGACGGGCTCTTGGAGCCGCGTCGGGCGTGCCATTGCGACACCGCGACTGCATCGACGAGATCCGCCGACTTGGTAGGTTCGAGGCACCACGCCAGGCACGTCGTCTGCACTACCTCCCCCGAACACCCCCAAACTCGGGGCGGGCGGCCTCTTGGAGCCGCGTCGAGCATGCCACCGTGACGCCACGATCGTGTCGATGAGGTCCGCGACTTGGTAGGTTTGAGGCGCCACGCCGGGCACATCGTCTCCACTAGCTCCCCTGAACACCCCCAAACTCGAGGCGGACGGGCTCTTGGAGCCGCGTCGGGCGTGCTGCCGCGACGCCGCGACCATGTCGACGAGGTCCGCCGACTTGGTAGGTTTGAGGCGCCACGCCGAGCACATCGTCTCCACTAGCTCCCCCGAACACCCCCCAAACTTGGGGCGGGGGGGCATCTTGGAGCCACGTCGAGCGTGTTGCCACGATGCCGCAACCGCGTCGACGAGGTCCATAGACTTGGTAGGTTCAAGGTGCCACGCCGGGCACGTCGTCTCCACTAGCTCCCCCGAACACCCCCAAACTCAGGACGGGCGGCGTCTTGGAGCCGCGTCGGGCGTGCTGCCGCGACTGCGTCGACGAGGTCCGCCGACTTGGCAGGTTCGAGGCGCCACGCCGGGCACGTCGTCTCCACTAGCTCCCCCAAACACTTCCAAACTCGGGGCGGGCGAGTTCTTGGAGCCGCATCAGGCGTGCCGCCGCGATGCCACAACCGCGTCGATGAGGTTCGCCGACCTGGTAGGTTCGAGGCGCCACGCCGGGCACGTCGTCTCCACTAGCTCCCCCGAACACCCCGAAACTCGTGACGGGCGGCCTCTTGGAGCCGCGTTGGGCGTGCTGCCGCGACGCTGCAACTGCGTTGATAAGGTCCGCAGACTTGGTAGGTTCGAGGCACCACGCCAGGCGCGTCGTCTCCACCAGCTCCCCCGAATACCCCCGAACTCGGGGCGGGTCAAGACGGAGCATCGCCTCGACGTCCGCCGAGACGAAGCGTGGCCTCGACGTCCGCCAGGACGGACGACATCCGCCGGGACAAAGTGTTGCCTCGACGTCCGCCGGGACGGAGTGTGGCCTCGACGTCCGCGGATGGAGTGCTGCCTTGACGTCCACCGGGATGGAGTGTTGCTTTGACGTCCATCGGGACGGACGACATCCGCCGAGACGGAGTGTTGCCTCGACGTCCACTGGGACGGACGACATCCGCCGGGACGGAGTGTCGCCTCGACGCCCACCGAGACGGAGCGTCGCCTCGACGTCCGCAAGGACAGAGCATTGCTTCGACGTCCACCGGGACGTAGCGTGGCCTCGACGTCCGCCAGGATGGAGTGTTGCCTCGACGTCCGCCGAGACGGACGACATCTGCCAGGACGGAGTGTTGCCTCGACGTCCGCTGGGACAGACGACATCCGCCAGGACAGAGTGTGCCTCGACGCCCGCCGGGACGGAGCGTCGCCTCGACGTCCGTAAGGACGGAGCGGTTCTTTGACGTCAGCCGGGATGGAGCGTGGCCTCGACGTCCGCCGGGACGGAGGATTGCCTCGACGTCTGCCGGGGTGGAGCGTCGCCTCGACGACCGCAAGGATGGAGTGTCGCTTTGATGTCCGTGATGTTCGCCGAGATGAAGTGTTGCCTCGACGTCCGCCAGGACGGACGACATCCATGGGGACGGCGTGTTGCCTCGACGTCCGCCGGGACGGAGCGTTGCTTCGACATCCGCTGGGACGGATGACATCCGTTGGGACGGAGTGTTGCCTCGACGTCCGCCGGGAAGGACGACATTCGGAGGGACAGAGTGTTGCTTCGACGTCTGCAAGGACAGAGCATTGCTTCGAGGTCCGCCGAGACGGAGCGTGGCCTCAACGTCTACCGGGACGGACGACATCCGCCGGGACGGAGTGTTGCCTCGACGCCCGCCCGGACGGAGCGTCGCCTCGACGTCCGCAAGGACAGAGTGTTGCTTCGACATCCACCTGGACGGAGCATCGCCTCGACGTCTGCAAGGGCAGAGCATTGCTTCGAGGTCCGCCGGGACGGACCGTGGCCTCGACGTTCACCGGGATGGACTGTTGCTTTGACGTCCACCGACACGGATGACATCCGCCGGGACGGAGTGTTGCCTCAACGTCCACCGGGACGGACGACATCCGCCGGGGCGGAGTGTTGCCTCGACGCCCGCCGGGACGGAGCCTCGCCTCAATGTCCGCAAGGACAGAGCGTTGTGTTGACGTCCGCCGGGACGGAGCGTGGCTTCGTCGTCCGCCGGGACGGAGCGTTGCCTCGACGTCCGTCGGGACGGACGACATCTGCCGGGACAGAGTGTTGCCTCGACGTCTGCGGGGGACAGTGTGTCGCCTCGACGTTCGCAAGGATGGAGCGTCGCCTCGACGTCCCCTCAACGTCCGCGATGTTCGTCGGGATGAAGTGTTGCTTCGACGTCCGTCAGGAAGGACGACATCCACGGGGACAGATTGTTGCCGCGACGTCCACCGGGACGGAGCATTGCTTCGACATCCGCCAGGACGGATAACATCCGTTGGGACGGAGTGTTGCCTCGACGTCCGCTGGGACGGACGACATTCGCCGGGACGGAGTGTTGCTTCGACGTCCGCAAGGACAGAGCGTTGCTTCGACATCCGCCGGGATAGAGTGTTGCCTCGACGTCCACCGGGACGGACGACATCCACTGGGACGGAGCGTCGCCTCGACATCCACAAGGACAGAGCATTGCTTCGATGTCCACTGGGACGGAGCGTCGCCTCGACGTCCACAAGGACAGAGCGTTGCTTCGACGTTCACAAGGACAGAGCGTTGCTTCAACGTCCGCTGGGACGGAGCATGGCCTCGACGTCCGCCGGGATGGAGTGTTGCCTCGACGTCCGCCAAGATGGAGTGTTGTTTCGATGTCCGCCGGGGACGGACGACATCTGCCGGGACGGAGTGTTGTTTCGACGTCCGCCGGGACGGACGACATCTGCCGGGACGGAGTGTTGCCTCGACGTCCGCCGGGACGGAGTGTTGCCTCGATGCCCGCTGGGACGGAGCGTCGCTTCGACGTCAGCCAGGACGGAGCGTGGCCTCGACGTCCGCTGGGATGGAGGGTTGCCTCGATGTCTGCCAGGACGGAGCATCGCCTCGACGTCCGCGATGTTCGCCGGGATGAAGTGTTGTCTCGACGTCCGCCGGGACAGAGCGTTGCTTTGACATCCGTCGAGACGGACGACACCCGCCGGGACGGAGTGTTGCTTCGAGGTCCACAAGGACAGAGCGTTGCCGGGACGGAGCGTGGCCTCGACGTCCGCCGGGATGGAGTGTTGCCTCGACGTCCGCAGGGACAGAGCATCGCCCCGACGTCCGCCGGGACAGAGCGTCGCCTCGACGTCCACAAGGACAGAGCGTTGTGTCAACGTCCGGTGGGACGGAGCGTTGCGTCGATGTCCATCGGGATGGAGTGTTGCCTCGACGTCCGTCGGGATGGAGTGTTGCTTCGACGTCCACCGGGACGGACGATATCCGCCGGGATGAAGTGTTTCCTTGACGTCCGCCGGGACGGACGACATCCACCGAGACGGAGTGTTGCCTCGACGCCTGCCGGGACGGAGCGTCGCCTCAACGTCCGCAAGGATGGAGCATTGCTTCGACGTCGGCCGGGACGGAGCGTGGCCTCGACGTCCGCCAGGACGGAGCATCGCCTCGACGTCTGTCGGGACGGAGCGTTCTCTATGCCACGGGGGAGACAAAGTTGTCCTAACATGGCGATGGAGACGTTGCTCATGTGGCGGTGAGGGGATTCTCTACACCGCGGTGGAGCGTGCTCTATGCCATGGGGGAGATAAAGTTGTCCCGACACGGTGACGGAGACGTTGCTCACGTGACGGTGAGGGGACTCTCTACCCCGCGTCAAAGCGTGTTCTACACCACGGTGGAGCCAATGTTATCCCGACACAGCGACGGAAACGTTGCTCACGTAGCGGTGAGGGGATTCTCCACACCGTGGTGGAGCGTGCTCGACGTCACGGGGGAGATAAAGTTGTCCCGACACGGCGACGGAGACGTTGCTCACGTGGCGGTGAGGGGACTCTCTACCCCGCGTTGGAGCGTGTTCTACACCACGGTGGAGCCAATGTTATTCCGACACAGCGACGGAGACGTTGCTCACGTGGCGATGAGGGGATTATCCACACCACGGTGGAGCGTGCTCTACATCACGGGAGAGATAAAGTTGTCCTGACACGGCGATGGAGACGTTGCTCACGTGGCGGTGGGGAGATTCTCTACACCGTGGTGGAGCGTGCTCTACGCCACGGGAGAGATAAAGTTATCCCGACACGGCGATGGAGACGTTGCTCACGTCGCGGTGAGGGGATTCTCTACACCGCGGTGGAGCGTGCTCTACGCCACGGGGGAGATAAAGTTGTCTTGACACATCGACGGAGACGTTGCTCACATGGCGGTGAGGGGACTCTCTACCCCACATCGGAGCGTGTTCTACACCACGGTGGAGCCAATGTTATCCCGACACAGCGACGGAGATGTTGCTTACGTAGCGGTGAGAGGATTCTCCACACCGTGGTGGAGCATGCTCGACGTCACGGGGGAGATAAAGTTGTCCCGACACGGCGACGGAGACGTTGCTCACGTGGCGGTGAGGGGACTCTCTACCCCGCGTCGGAGCGTGTTCTACACCATGGTGGAGCCAATGTTATCCCGACACAGCGACGGAGACGTTGCTCACGTGGCGGTGAGGAGATATCCACACCACGATGGAGCGTGCTCTACATCACAGGAGAGATAAAGTTGTCCTGACACGGCGACGGAGACGTTGCTCACGTGGCGGTGGGGGGATTCTCTACACCGTGGTGGAGCGTGCTCTACGCCACGGGAGAGATAAAGTTATCCCGACACGGCGACGAAGACGTTGCTCACGTGGTGGTGAGGGGATTCTCCATACCGTGGTGGAGCGTGCTCTACGTCACGGGGGAGATAAAGTTGTCCGGACACGGCGATGAAGACGTTGCTCACGTGACGGTGAGGGGATTCTCCACACCGCGGGGGAGCCAATGTTATCCCAACCCGGTGACGGAGACGTTGCTCACGTGGCGGTGAGGGGATTCTCCACACCGCGGTGAAGCGTGCTGATAAAGTTGTCCCAACACGGCGACGGAGACGTTGCTCACATGACGGTGAGGGGACTCTCTACCCCATGTCGGAGCGTGTTCTACACCATGGTGGAGTCAATGTTATCCCGACACGGCGATGGAGACGTTGCTCACATGGCGGTGAGGGGATTCTCCACACCGTGGTGGAGCGTGCTCTACGTCATGGGGGAGATAAAGTTGTCTCCACACGGCGACGGAGACGTTGCTCACGTGGCGGTGAGGGGATTCTCTACACCGCGGTGATGTGTGCTCTACATCACGGGGGAGATAAAGTTGTCCTGACACGGCGACGGAGATGTTGCTCACGTGGCAGTGAGGGGGACTCTCTACCCCGCGTCAGAGCGTGTTCTACACCACGGTGGAGCCAATGTTATCCCGATACGGCGACGGAGACGTTGCTCACGTGGCGGTGGAGGGCAATGTTGACGACGAGCCCCTAGTGTCGGTAAGGGGGGACAAAGGACGCCGAGTTCGAGAATGCGCGAGGGCGACATCGACAACGAGCCCCTGTGCTTGTGTGTGCTGCCATAGAAGAGCAAGCACACAAACAAGGCAGAGGTTATGCGCATCACAGTTCCCTGATAGAATCCTAGTTGACATGACTTCTTGCCCAGTTCCCACAGACGGCGCCAACTATCGTAGCTACGGGACTAGGCAGTGTATTTGAGACACCCCCGATTGGTTACGTCGACCTCCAGGAATACCGAAGGAGTACGAGCAAGTGTGGTGTCCGTCGAGGAGGAGCGCGTGTTACTGTGATCGACGAGGCGAAATGTGAAATGCTCGTGTCGGGGATAAATGGAAACTCTCGTGTCGGGGCAAAGTGAAAACTCTCGTATTGATTTCAGGAATTACAGTTTATGCGAGGGAAAAATGGATCCCCCTCTCTCCCCTCCTAGGTCCTATTTATAGGGGTTGACGGAGGGGTGTGAGAGATTACAATTATGCCCTTTGGGCAACAACACATCCCCGGAGGTATTCTAGTCTTTTTACAAGAATCTTTATAGAATATTCAAATACTCTAATATCCTAATACTCGCTATTATGATGGCATGTTGTCCTCGGTGTCGGGGCGGATCGTGGCCTCAACGTTCGCCAAGACGGAGCATTCCCTTGACCTTGTCAGCGATGCCGGCGGAGTTTGATGACGTCCGACACAACGGGGGGAACCGAGACGCCGTGAAGAGAAGCCCGTCGGTTCGGGGTAGCGCGGGGGACCCTTCCCCCAACAAGTACAATCCAGATGATAAAAAATAATTTTTTTTCAAGTACTTGCTTTTCATATCTGTTGGACTGAGTTATGAACAAATTTTCATCATTGCTCTTAGCATTAGTTTCAACATGGAAACCATTTTTACGGATATCTTTAAAACTGAGTAGGGTATGTCTGGAATCGGGATATGAGAGTGCATTCTTGATTACTATTTTTGTACCCGTAGGGAGAATGATTGTGGCTCGACCTGAACCCACAATTACTGCATATCGTCCAGCAATAGTCATAACATTTCTTTTATCTTTTTTAGACTATGAAAATATTTCATCTCCCTTAAGATTTTATTAGTGGTACAACTGTCCTCTAAGCAAATTTCCTCCTCCATCAGATTATCTCTCAAAAATTCTATATAGAGTAATAGAAAATTCAGTATGAATATAACTCACATAGAATATATACATCATAAATATAGTAAATATTATGTCTGAGGTACATAATTTATATAGAATAAAGGACATATAGTATGTCCGGTAGAACAATATATAATGACATTTCAGGGATAATAAGGAGACTAGTTGGGGTCTCCAAATAAATCATGGGGATTATATTCCACAAGCGTGTTGTCGACATTCATGGGGTCATCCGCCTTCTATTGGACTTGGTTTTGGTTCTTATTCTGAGGAACATTTGAGAACAGCGTGCCACCAAATTATTTTCTAGTTGTTCACTAAAACAAAGCACATTCATGTTTCATATAACGTTTGTACGCTCCCTGCGATTGAAAACAAGTTTTTCTATTGGAGAATAGAACTTAGACCTAACGTGTAAGAAAAAAAACATGGAATGATTTACATGCCTTAGATAAGCAGCGCATGTACGAATCCTCTGGCCAGCAACACCACAAAACCCACAATGAATCACCCTTTTCTGACGTTTGTCGAGGAACCCCTTCATTCTTTTTCTTGGAGCTCCTCTTGGCAAGACATTCTTGGGGTCAATAATTTTTTCTAAAGTTCGGTTGGCTTGTGTATTCCGTGCTACTACAGGGCCATGTAGGAGGTGGACAGATCTGTCGACTCAAGAATGATTGGACGACTCAGACAAGGGGTGGACAGATCTAATGTCTTAGGTGGGATCGGAAGACTCAGATATGGAATGGACGGATCTGACATCTTGGGAATGATTGGATGACTGAGATAGGGGTGGACAGATCTAATGGCTTGGGTGGGGATCAGACGGCTCAGACAGGGGATGGACGGATCTGACATCTTCGGAATGATTGAACGACTAAGATAGGGGTGGATGACCTGTCGACTCACGCATGATCGGGTGACTCAGATAGGTGATAGAGAGACTTGTCAACTTAGGAATGACCAGATGACTTAAATAGGTGGTGGAGGAATCAAACGGCTTGCTGCGTCATGCTCAAATCACGTAACTAGTCTAGGAATTATGGATAGAATTCTCATGTGAGAGTCTTGGCAACTAGTCTGGGAATTAAGGATAGAATTCTCACATGAAAGTCCTGGCAAAGTCAGTTTGTTTCCTTCTTACTTTCTTTTTCCTTCTCATGCAAGTCTGATTCAGCACTAGAAAACAGATAACAATTTTTCTATGGTTCTTCACTGCTGTCAACCTCTTATCACTTTTGCCCTCGTGACTTCTCCAACACACGATGGTGCCGTGCACGTAGACAAAAGTGCACGCTGGAACAGCGATCGAAGGAACAAAAGGTAAGCTACTTCATCTCTATAGCTCAAAGAAAAACATGAAATTTTTTAGATTCAGTCCGTCCAAAGCTATGATACATGGTGAATTCATCTAATAAAAGAAAGATAAAGTGCATGTCACTAAAGGAGAGAAAATAGTGTGTTGTGCAATCGTTGTACAGTATATCTTGAAAACCAAGGTGCATTTAAGAGAAACTACATCTGCAGAAATGACATTCATAAAATTGGACATAATTCGCTCTTCCAATATTGCATCATCAATTGGAAAGTTCAAAACCTTGTCAACCTTAACACCTGCTTTGCCAGCATTTCATCAACCTGCATTAGTTGTGTGACCAAAACGTCAGAAAAACCAAAACTCCCAAGACATAGCTACTCCATTATCCATTAATTCAGACAGTTCTAGTAACAAAAAGAATGTTGCTTCTTGGTGATACATACAGCCCATAGGAGGTATTATTTAGTGCAACTAGTAAAGGGACCCGTATTGTGTTTACACTTTATGTAGAACAAATGCATCAACTACAACTCACTGATTTTTTTCTCTTGAAAGGTATGAAATTTGCATGCTCAATCAAGGCATACGTTGAAGTCATAAACAAACTCAAACTCAACAATGCTAAGACAGAGCAATTAGCAACATTGGCTTTCAAGGGTTATTAAGAATGCCCGACATCACAATTCATCAGAAGATGTGCGGTTGGTTAGTAGACAAATGTGACATTGACAACAAATCTACAGCTGCAAGGCAAACTAATCCCAGTAGCAGTGTGGGACGTCAAGTGTAACATGGTTCTTCCCTCTGAAGGAGAGGAAATCAGTAGTCCTCATGGACATGCCGCAGCCACGAAACAAGAAAAGGAAGAGCACAAGAAATATTACGATATGTACAAAGATCCCAAAACCAAAAATATTTCTCTCGATAGCTTAAAGGATGCAATTTTAGAGGACATGGCAGTAGATGAACAGTTTATAAGAAAATCTGTGTTATTCACTGTAGGGCGTATTTTATGCCCAACAATGAAGAACCATGTCAACTCCACTTATCTTACTCTCGACAAAGATATAGGCAACATCCGAAATATCAACTGGGCAAGCTTGACGAGGGAGCATCTATTACAAAGCCTTCAAGTTTACAAGGAGGGGCGGTTTAACCTAGAGGACAATTTGCCTTTGCTACAAGTACCTTTTCTAACAATTTGCTCAAATTAATGCATCTATTTTAATCATCCAGCCATATAATTATTTATCATTGGTACTAGTTTTGGTACTGGGAACATGTGCATGCAAAAAGTGGTGACAACTACCTTGTAAACTACAAAGAGCGTGATTATCCCTTGTTGTGTTTCTGGGACAAGAAATATGTGAAGGAAAGGAACATGTTTGATGAAATATACAGTGCCAGATATGGAGAGGTATGTTGTAGTAGCTTCCTATTTGTTTTATGCTTTATTGGTTGGACAAACACCTACTTTTGTTGCCACAAATTATCGACGAAGTCCACGACCCAGCCTGCAAGGAGGGCAGCTATGGTAACACCTTCGATGGCCTGGCTCAAACCTGTCAACAACAAAGAGAACAAAATAGTAGTGAATCTAAACATATGGACCAATCCCCAAAGGTTTTACTCCATACTCTGCACATAATACTACAGTAGTACAAATAGATCATAAGATAAATAATCACTAACAATTTTTTTACTATGAGTTAGCTGTTTGGCAATTCCAGAGATGTCATTGACAAAATTCTACAGTTAGAACAAAGTGTTCAAAATCTAGACAATAAACTATACACCAAGCTGCTATCAATCAAAAGGAAATGCATAAAAATGCAGAAGATATTCAAGTGCTAAATGTACTCATCTTTTGTTGTCTACCATCAATATATCTTCATTATTAACATGTACCACATGTTGACACAGGACATCAAGAGATTCTTGCGCATAAGAAAAAGGTGCTCTACTATCACCACACGTGTCTTAGTTGCATATTTCTTACATAATATACTACCAAACTAAAGTATATACGCATTTATTTAGCACAAGCAAACCAAAGCATCTAGTCTAGGATATAGCTTCTCCACATACCAAAAACATGTGAATAGCACAAGAGATAGGTCCAAATGCACCGACGGAGAGACAGAAGAAAAGAAGCCTGCAAATCATATCGCCTATACAAAAATCTAAGCTTTTTATTACATATTTTGCTTGCAGGGAATAAAGATGCAACCTATTACTACGGTTACAGAATTCTATCTACCAAGGAGATGTCAAGGGCTCAAAAGAATCACCACATAACAAGAATTCTCGGACACCTAACATTGATGAACCCTCAAAGAGAAGAAAGAAAGTACATCCAAAATCCCTCTATTATGTTGACAACTACTCACTTCCAATTTGGTTTAGCACCAGAACACTAGACTATATGAAACCCTTGTAGGACAAGCCAAACATGAATGTGCTTCTGACTTGTCCCAGACAAGTCTTTGAAATAACACCCACGGGCGAAAAGGTGAGAGATCCACATGGAAGGTCTTCTAAGCCACCTGATAGCAAAGAAAACAAGTTTTTATTTCATGATTCTGTTAACCACACACCACTTAAGGAATCAGATGTCAGAGGACTTGATTTAGAGGAACAAGTGAGCATTGAATACATTAAGAAGTCCAGCCCATATAATGTACTGGCAGAGATAGGACACTACAATCTATAGAAACAAAATATGACTTGCCTTGTTGTGCCAGATGCTACTACTTCAAAAACCAAATGGTTGGAAGGCAATGTAAGTATTTTCTTTACTACTCGCATCTTTCGTCACGATCAAATCAGTTCCTACTCACTCAATGATTGTGCAACGACAGATCATTGATTCAAACACAGAACTAATACACAATAGACAACTCAACAAAGCAAGAGAGGATGGCACAGCCAACCTCAAGACAGAAATTCAGTGCCAAATATGGGAAAGCGATGCTTCAAGCAAAAAGAAGAGCGGACAAATGTATGCAAGGGCTCGTGTTGCAGCACTATTTACAGCATGACATGGTAGTTTTAAACGACTACATATCTACCGTCAATTAAACTATGTTTAAAATTTTCAATTTGCGTAGATATTCATGCTGGTTTGGTCCGACTGGTGTTTTGGTACTTTGGTATGTATGTGATCTCTATTGATCTCTTATCAGGAGATATGCTAGCTGCATGTTTGGATAGCTTGAGGTACTACTTGCTTATTCCTGCGGTTATCTGGTTCAGAAGTATTGCTTTGTTGAGGCATTTGTGATTAAAATCTAGTATGCTCAACTCTTGATAAGAACAGATACTATCTAGATCCTAGCTTATTTCACTTTCTGCACCCATATATGCTGGTTATTGATCTAAGGAACATATGCTTATTCTTGATCTTGGCTACTTTGCCTTCGGATGATGTTTTGTTTCTAATCACCTATTGTTACTGTCATATGTTAATAAAAAAAATATGCTACTACATTTGACTCTATTTGGGAATAGGTGCTGTTGCTTTCCTCTGGGTTGGCTAGTGTTTACTTAGTGTCCTTGTGTATTGAAATTTATGATGCATTTGTGTGGTTAAGCTCCTCGGCTCTACCATATGGTGTTAAGTGATGATCTGGCTGTAGGAATGAGTCCCTTACATACATGTGTATATCTCTATCAATTTTGTTAGCTGAGAAGAACAGATACTTACTTTGATCCTTAATCTTAATTCTACGATAGCTTGTTCATTTGAGAAAAAGGTAAGGGAAGAGTGACCTTTAGGTAAGAACAGATGCTTAAGTGATCTTAGCCATCTATTATTTCTCCCATACATATCTATACATGTGATCCTATAAAACTGATAAGAACAGATATTCATTTGCTCTCTAGCTTTTATTCTCTGCATAAATATGCAATTAGAGGAAAGCACTAGTATTTAGCTGTTCTGAATAGCAAGCAACGGAAAATTCAGATACTAGTTTCCATGGCATCAACAGAAAAAATCTATAATTCAACGAAGACACTAAAAATACAGTAAGATCCTAAACATCACATATCAATGCTCATGTATGGTAGGTTTCCAACTGCGATCTTAATGTTTTCCATGATAACATAGATAAAGGCTGTGAAAAATTACTTGCAACATGCGGAACCAGAAGAAGGCAAACCAGACAAACGGAGGAATCTGAAGGTAACCTCGTGGCCACTGTGTATAATTAGAGACATTCTGCAACAAAGAGATAGGTACAAGGCACATCGTCTTTTTCCTTTCGAGTTGGTTTTCATTATTTCATTCGGACTTATTTACTCATCAAAATAACTTGTGATAGTTGGTAATGCGGACTATATGCAAAAGTTATCTGAAGAATTCAACTAAGTGGTATGCCTAACCCTTTATAACCTTTGTTCATTTAATTGAATTGGCCTAACCAATTATTTTATTTTTACTTTGTACTTCTAGACAGATATGGAAATCTTTCGGAAGGTGCTATCGGAACTAATAAATTCACCACTGAATATGAAATGCAATGTCAAAGATGACATAAAGCGTGGAGTTTCTGAGGCGATAGAGCTGGCATAGGCACCAAGGCAGAAGGTGGATGAAAACCAGACAATATGTGTAGGAGAATGGCTTAACATACAACACCTATTCACACTACATAAGTAATTCATAGTCGAGGATGAGTGTTTTAGTCACATAATGTGCACATCACTCAAAACAGCTAGCTCCTTTTGAGGCAAACTGAAAAAAAATTACTTCCTGGACACTGCCAATTCAAGACACCTGCGATAGCTATCCTCCAAAACAAATGGCAGGAGCGGTCAGGTCAATCTTAAGCTGAATGCCACTATCTATTTTAATCAAGTGGAAAGGTATTCATGAAGTTTTAAAGCATGTTTAGCACACAAATGCTCGGCATGAAGAATTTGTCCGGAAAAATTTAGGCACAACAACTTGCTTCAGTGGGTACTAATTAAGTAGGATTAAACAATAAATGCAGCTCGTGACTTATATTAGCCATCTAATATTATAGAATAAATATAAAAATCTATATTTCTTACATAATATACCATCTTTAGGCATGATCATTTCCTTACAGACTGGTCCTGTTATGCTGATATCAGAACCAGGCTTCAGGTCGCCTGCATTAGTACGGTAAAGAACGTGTGAGTGAGAGATACTACCAACTTGTAAAATTGCAATGATTATTTCTGGTATTACTAATCGGTGTTCCAGACATGATTTCTTCAATCCCATTAAAGAAAAATTATCAGCACAAGAAACAGACTAGCAAATTCTGATCTGCAAAGCCTGAACTGAACACTCTGAAGTCTGAATACTAGCAAATTCTTCAGAACTGCAGAATCCAGTGGCCATCTCGGGAGGAAGAAAACTCAAACTCACATAAGAAATTGGAGCAGACTCCCTTGACAATCTCTTCCTGATCGTTGGTGTAAACAAGCCGCTTGATGCACAGTGAAACCTGTACATAATTATAGAAGATGCAACAAAGTGAGCAGAAATTAACATAGTTGTGGAGGACACCTAGAAGTGGTGAAATGAATTGTAAGAGAGGGGTCGAGTCGTCGAAGTCGCCGAGGGCACTGCTGGCAATGGAGTAGAGCCTAAGCTTGTTGGGCTTGCAGTTCTTGTTGAGGCCGTCGGCGATAACACCAATGGACTGGCCCTCCCTGTAGGGGATCTCGCCTCGGTGCTGAAGACCATGTGCTAGGTCTCCCCGGGCGCGTCAGCGGCAGTGATCTTCGTTCTGAGAAGGCACTTGCTGATGTAGGACTCCTAGGGCCGGTACTTGTTGGGCTCCACCCCCTCGTCCTACTTCTTGGACACCTTCTTCGCCTTGGTCGGCTCAGCGGCGATGGCGGCGTCGGTGGTGGAGACCTGCACCCGGATGAGCACGCCGCGCCAGTTGGCTCTTGTTTTCCTCCTTGGAGCGCTCCTTCGTGAGGTGGCAAAGAGCCCACTCGTCGACCGCGGGAGTGGCAGCGGAAGGAGGTGGCGCCACCGCTGCTGCAGGAGCCAGATCCAACCCTAGGAGTCAGGGCGTTCCTCAGGAGGCGGCAAAGAGTCCACCGGAGGAGGGTAGTGGTGGAGGCAGAGATGTGTGGGGGAGAAGAGGTGGCGGCACGGGAGCCTGCCGGGGTAGAGATGCGGCGCCGTGGGAGCCTGCAGGGGCAGAGAGGCGGCGGCACGGGAGCCTATTGGGGGCGGGGCAGGGAGGGCTTCTTCCAGAACTTCTCTAGTCGAGCGTCGAACACATCGGGGATGGAGGGCTTTTTAGCTTGAGCGTACCGGTCGGAGAAAATTACCACTTTACCCTTTACCACGTGATATTTTTTTAGATGATACAGTAGTACCAAGAGGAATCAGAAGGTACCATCTATCCTTATCCATTGGATGAACCTCATATGGATGGCTGCAGGACCGGAGAAAAGTTCATATATAAATATGGGAGAGGCTTCCAATCAAGTTAAATTACAAAGCTACCTGTCAGGTGAGACTCAGGCCCTGTTTGGTAGGGCTAGGGCTTGAGCAGGAGATGGCTTCTCCAGAAAACAACTCTCAGCTTGCTTCTGCTTCTCTTCAATAAACTGGCTTCTGCTCAAGCAGAAGTTGTTCCAGAAGCCAGTCGCTTGAGAGGGCTTATGGCTTATTATAGGGAGAAGCTGCTCTAGAAGCCCTCCCAAGCAGGGCCTCAGACTAGACTGCTGACATTGTGAAAGCAGAAAGGCACAGCAAAATTAAAATTATTCATGTGCTTGATCCGTGGGAATCCAATTTTGACAAATCGTAGCTTGCAAAAGATGATGGTAACTCAAATGCAGATTTCCAGCAATTCCTTTATTCTTGTCTTGTATCGAACCTTGTGTACTCTGGTTCTGTGGCTTTTACCAAAGCCAAGCGATATGCCTAGTTTCTAAAGAGTACAAATAAAAGCTCCCAAAAGATAAATTTCCATGCAGGGAACAGACCCCATTTCACATCACTGATAACAGAAAACATCCAGCACATAAGCTTTTGTCAACACAAAATAAGCTGCCTCAAAAGATAATTGATTACATTCGGTATAAAGATAAGCTGCTTCAAAGGAAATGGAAGGCAGTAACAAATGTCATTTCTGTAATAGTGAAGAAGCAATATCTTGGCCATATGATTTATAGGAGACACCCCGTACCCATTTCTTAAAATAAAACCATGTCACGCCATTTACGATCACAGTTCATGATCCGACAAGAAACATCCAGATCAACAAAACCACAATACATGAATCAGGCTATATTGGTTATAGAGTTTGCAGTTCCTTGCTGATCTGTCAATTCAACACGCGAGGTCAAATACGGCTTTGTATAACTCAAGCAAGGAGGAACATCTACAGTTCATTCTTTAACTCAAAACTTACTGCTGTATACAAATACAGCAGTTACAATCAGGTACTGCTCAATGGTAAGTAGGTACACAACGGAAATCAGAAGGGCAAAATTTGGAGGCATCGGGTTATAACTGATCCATCAACATTTGGCTTAATCTGCCAGCATAAGCTACAAAGACAGGTATCTTCTCATCTCAACCAAAACGGCATTAGTGAGATCATCTCAAAGTATGTTGGTTTTGGAGTGGACGGGCATCCAAGTGATCTGATGAGCTCTTCGACCGGCAAGATCTTGAACTTCTTTTGGGAGTTCATGGCAACATTGTCCACCTTATGCTGGACGATCTTCTCGTTCTTATCCAGCTTATACTCTGATGTGCCGTCAAAGCGTCCATGACCATCCAGTAGGACTCTAGGAATGCCATGGACAATCCACCGGACCATAATTACATTATCAACTGGTTGCCATATAGTAACAATGTCAATCCACAATGCCTTGAAGAAGATTTGGCCAGTCAACCGCAGCGCCCAGAATATCCTTTCGTAGTTATCAATGCCCACGAATTTATTGAGAGGATCTTTGAAGACAATATCATCTCTGGAGACAGTAAGCACATGGGTTACGAAAGAACAAGAGACAACGATTGAATAAATCTTCAGAAATAAATATGCCATAAAATAAAATTTATTGTAATGGTATATAGCCAAGCCAACAACCCCAACTAGCAAATACTATCAAGATCATAGTAATGGTGCCAAAACATGAGGCACTCAAAAGCTGCAGACTTAGCTTTCGACATAACTATTTCGACTATTTGTTGAAGTACTGTAGTATATGAAACTACAAAGCATTTCACAGAACAATGGTATGACTTTAGGGCCTGTTTGGTTGGGCTATAGCTGTTGACAAAACTGTTGTTGGTTGGCTGTCTGGAAAAGCTGCTGTAGCTATGGGAAAGTGAACATATGGCTTTTGGTTGATCCAAATAGTCTACAATATTTTAGAAAATGAGTACTGAAGTTTCAACACATTGCAAAAAGCTGACAGAAGGCAGCTTTTTCAAACAGCTGAATTTGCACTGCAAAGTCCACATCTACCGTTGGCAAAAGCTACTGAAAAGCTGGCTGTTTGGTTGGGCTACAGCTTTTTCCAGTGAAAAGCTGCTGAAAAGCTCAACCAAGCACCCCCTTAGCTTCTCGGCACAACAAAAAAATTAAGCTTATCGTGAAGTTACAAATTTACCAGAACTATTGGAACATTGAATAATATAAGCCTGACACTTCCTTGGCCATCAAGAGTGAATACGCAGTATATGTATGTTATAGAAAAGCAAGTTCTGGCAATTTGAAGTTAGTAAATAAAAAATACTATGCTGAATTGAGTTCTGTAATGAACAGATTTTACTATTTGCATGTGTCCATATACCAGTAACATATTTGTTCATGGCAAAGAGATAGTATCATGTATTGTTCCAGCACATTGTTTTGGCACAGAACAACGCTCGCCTTTGAAGTGGGTCCATGGTGTTGAAGATGGCTAAAACAGAACAGATGATTTGGCTAATGAGATCATTGGAGGAAATCGTGTGCTCTCGTGCATGTATGCAGACGAGTTCAGATAGATTAGTTCAAGATGGATTACTGTATGAATTATCTACAATTCTGCATGGAACTTGCAAGTTTAATTGTTTGTGACTAACCTTAAACAGAAAACAACAAAGTTACAAACCAATAAGGAATTCTCTGTAAGACATTACACATGGTAGAAGCTGTTGACGACATTAAATGGTTGAGCTTCTCTTATCTACTGTTGCACTAGTTGTTTCCTACAAGAAAAAAGTTGGAAGTAAGTATGTTTTCACCGTGTCATGTACCCCAGAATTCAAGCTTCATATTCATTGTAGCGATCGAGAGCGATTAACTGCACTGATGGTTATTTACAAGTACAGTAGCAAGACTGGGAACACTACTACACTCATTGGATAACCCAAGTAAGCTTTCTAATGGACTATACTAGGACCATGCTTCTCCGAGCTAAACGAGCATCACCGTCTTTAATACAGGAACTCTCCCCAATTCGATCTGGCTAAGCCTATCTCGCAAAATTACACATCTTTACCGCAGTTTCGCCAATTCAACTCAAGGGATTAAGATTTTGCTTCAATCGACCACAATTATCCACTCAAACCAGTACCACGGAATCGATAACCTCGAACATTTTCGCACAAACCTGTAGATGTCGAGGCTGGGCTGCTGGTAGAACACGTCGGGGAGCTCCTCCCGCAGCGTCCGGATGGCGTACCCCATGTTCACGTAGTACCTCCGCCTTTCCTCCCCGTCCTCCTCGGGCCTCCGCCTCGCCGCCGGCGACTCCGCCGGAGTCTCCGGGGCCGAGAACAGCGGCGGCGGCAGCCTCCTCTCCCGCACCGGGTCCGAGACTCTAATCACTATCTTCTCTTCCCGGTCCCCTCCTCCTCCTTCACGGGGCCACCGGACGCCGTGGCGGATACCTTCAACCGGCCGCAGTCGCTCCGCGCGACGCGGGCGACCGGTCGCTGGACGCCGGCGAGGTCAGAGAGTTGGACGAGGAGGCCCATGTGAGGGAGGTTCCTTTTATTTTTATTTTTGGCTTTCCTTTTTCTTTTTTAGTTTTTGGAAGCTCGGTAGTCACTATGCCCGTGCAGTGAAAAGCCAAAGGGATTTGCCGTTTTCTCATCTCTTTCTTGTCGAAAAACTTTCATTTCCCTCGTCCGAATTTCAGCTGGAAAGGATATCCCTCTGGACATACTACCAGGTGAAATGATATTTTCCATGAGGATATTCTTCCGACTCGTGTTCCAAAAAGTATCAAGCTTCCAACTTCTAGCATGCAACCTACAATAAAATTCACGCGTTAGAAAGTTTTGAGGTATCTACATGTAAGATATTAAAACATGTCTAACACGATTACAATGAAATTTGGTGACGAAATAAACATCCTAAACGTGTAGCAAGATAATCTCTCTTTATAAGGGGTGGGCGCACCTAAATTCTTGGTGTTTAACTAAACAACCATTATTTTCTAAATATCCGTGGTATAACAAAAGTATTTACTTGCTATTATTTTCGAGGGAGATAAGTACCTACGTATATGATGGGATATGTTGGTTGCGCTAAATTCAACTTTGGAAATCCCCTCACAGTCTATCAAATCTTAGGCCGCGCCATTAACTATATTGATCACGGCATCTCGGACCACTCACTCCCTGTCTTACTCTGATCCTCTTGCTCGCTTTGCTACCTCTCTTGCTCTCCTCCATTAGCCTCCCGTGCCTTAGAGAAAGGAAAGAGGGGCTTGCTTTATTTCCCGAGCTTATATGATATATATTAAGGCCTCATTTAGAATGACTTACGAGGGAATTTATAGGTTCGAATAAATCATAAGTTATCTCAAAAGTAATTTTTAGTTTAGGCTCAAATTTTTAAGCCCCCAAAAATACCATTTGCTAGCATGAAGCTCTTTTTGAGCTTGGCCGTATCCCCACCTGCCCAATCTAGGTTATCGCTCTTGATGTTCACAAAAATTTCCCTACCCGTAGTTGAACTTTTCATCCTCCATCTTCCTCCTCAGTCATCTTCTTCCTCCCACCATTACCACGCCTCCCCAATCAAACCTCGCTCCATCGTCGCCACCGCCTCCCTGTCGTCACCTCCTCTAGCTTGTATGTCTAGCGGGCGCAACTGCCTGATCAAGCCTTCCCTCTAAACTCCCCATGCTCTAGCGAAACCCCCACCCTAACCACCCCCAACACTAACCCCTAACTCCAACGAGGAATCCTCCCTCGGCTTCACCGCCGTTACCATTCCCGTGTCATTGGCTACGCCTCACGACCCTAACCACTTCGATGAGGCCTCCTTCCTCGGCTCCACCAACATCGTCGCTCCCGTATCACTAGTGGCTCTGCCTTGCAATCCACCGGTGGCTCCGGTTGGCCTTGCATTGGTTAATATTCCCTACAAACGAAATGAGGTTCTTGGCCTTGCACGTGTATGTTGTAAACGTTTGATGGCTGTGCTTGCTGCTACTATGACGAGCCAATCTTGATTGAAGCTAAAGCCATTGAAGGTGTACGGAGTTGACTAAAGGGAGTAGCAATGCATGACGAGACAAGATAGAAGCCTGCTGCCTATGAGTGGGTGACAATAACTTCCTAGAGGTCAACACCACCCACGCAGTGGTTCTATGCTTGATGGGATAAGAGGGAAGCATAGCAGAACAAAGTTAGGGGTAGTGTTAGCTATGGGAAACAACCTAAAAACACTTAGGCCTGAAGAGACGAGATAAGATACCTTATTCATAACATGAAGGGTGTGACTACAACATAGTGCTGAAAGACGAATGTAGTGCACACTTAGACGGCAAGAAACAAGACACAAAGCAACATGGCATACTACACATACGACATAGGGATGCCTAACATACGGGATACATAGCTCACTACACATGACAAGTGAGCTCTAGTGATCTATCCTATAGGTCTAGTCCGGTTGGCCTTGCATTGGTTAACATTCCCTACAAACGAAACATGTTGCTACTGTGATGGCCCAATCTTGATCTATGCTAAAGCCATGGTGTTGGGGAACGTGCTACGCAAAACAAAAATTTACCGCGCACAATCCACCCCAAGATCACTATCGAGGTGCAGGCAACGAGATCATACCTTCGACGATCACGTCAATGCAGCGGAGAAGTTGACCGATGTCGATGAAGTCCGCAGACTCCCGCAGCTAGGTTATACCTCCCAGCTGCGAGAGCGATCTCCTCGCGAATAGTTCGCCCGATCAAACGCCGAAGTATACGACGTCTCCGAGGTATCCACGCGTACCGGATCAGCGACACCGCAGTAATGTGTGGACCAGCACACAAGAACAGCGGGGATCTACGAGAAGGAGAAGCAGCAGCGCGCCGGCAGCTGTACTAGATCCAATCTAGAAGAGAGAGAAAAAGAAGGCTGTGGCCAATCTAAAGATGGCCGGCCTAGAGTTTAGGGCTGCTTCTGGGGCTGCCTGGATGCTCTTTGAGGTGCCCTGCCCATCTATTTATAGCGGTTGGGGCAGCTCTCCCTAGGCAGGTGGAGTCCTACTCCAGCAGGGACACCCTGTTGGAGTTGGAGTCCAACTCCACTAGAACCTTCTAGAACTTCTAGAACTTCTAGAACCTTCTAGAACCTTTCAATACTTTCTGGAACACTTCCGGACATCACCGGAACCATCCGGGACCTCCCGGAACACTTTCGAGATCATCCGAAACACTTTCGGAACCCTTCTCTCTCGTTCTCCATAAATCGTAGCATTCCTAAATGTCGCTAAAACGTTAAGCGTGTGACCCTATAGGTTCGAGTATATGTGGACATGTCCGGAACACCTTCCGGTCAATAATCGTCAGCGGGATCTGGACACCCATAACGACTCCCACATATCGTCGAAGATCTTTATCGAGCGAACCTTGTATTGTCGCATACAATTCCTTCTGCCTCACGATACGCTACACAACCCGAGGCGAGACTTTGACGGTATCCCTGTGATCAACTCCTTGATCACCATACCCAGTTATCCTCGTTACCGGTTTGTACTCTTTTCTCGTTTCCGTATTCCGGTATCCCCGTGACTAACCTTTGAGTCACAATACCTAGCCAGGCGATGCTGGACACCGTAATACCGAGTGGGCCCAGAGTGTATCTCTCCATCGCCGGATGGGCAAATCCCAGTCTTGACATATCTAGAACCACGATATACTTTCTGGTGTACCTGGAAGTCACCTTTATAATTACCCTGTTACGGAGTAACGTTTGATGACCTCAAGCAACCATCCGGTATCCGGGTCTATGATATTCTCATGGTCTAAGGACGCAAGTAAACATTAACACATCATGAGAAGATACTGACAACATATTGACGAAGTGATCTCGCAGTATCTCATAAGGGGGTCTATCCAACACCATTGTTACCCTAACAATGTGTTCCCATTATTGCCGGCATCCTTGTTACATTAACAATGCCCATGATCAGGAAAATAAGATCATCAACAATACATGAGCTAGTCCAGAGGCCTAACTAGGGATCTGAATGGTGTTTATTATTCCACACATGCAATTAGGTTTTCCTCTGAATCTAATATTCAAGAACCAATACAATTCTAGCATAGAACATAAACTTAATCATGAACATGAAAATAGAATAATAACAACTTTATTATTGCCTCTAGGGCATATTTCCAACAGTCTCCCACTTGTACTAGAGTCAATAATCTAGCCAATGCTTAAGCTCCTAACACCTATGGCATTTCGGTGTTGCTCATGCTTTGCTTGTGGTAGAGGCTTCGTCAGCGGATCTGACACATTCAGATCCGTGTGTATTTTGCATATCTTTACGTCTCCACGCTCCACCAATTCACGAATGATGTGGAATCGGCGTTGTATATGTTTGGACTTCTGGTGGGACCTTGGCTCCTTGGCCTGAGCTATGGCGCCACTATTGTCACAATAGAGCTCCATAGGATCCAGCGCGCTCGGAACCACACCAAGCTCTGTGACGAACTTCTTAATCCAAACGTCCTCCTTTGCCGCTTCTGAAGCGGAGATATACTCAGCCTCCGTTGTAGAATCCGCCACAGTGTCCTGCTTGGAACTCTTCCAGCTCACTGCGCCACCGTTCAGTGTATACACTAAGCCTGATTAAGATCGAAAATCGTCCGGATCTGTGACAAAGCTGGCGTCGGTGTAACCCTTTACAACGAGCTCTTCGTCACCACCGTATACGAGAAACATATCCTTAGTCCTCTTCAGGTACTTTAGGATATTCTTCACTGCTGTCCAATGATCATGACCTGGATCACTCTGGTATCTGCTCGTAACACTTAGAGCATAGGACACATCTGGTCGCGTACATATCATGGCGTACATGATTGACCCAATCGCGGATGCGTATGGAATCTTACTCATGCGTTCTCGCTCATCAGTTGTCGAAGGACACTGATTCTTGCTCAAACTTTTCCCATGCGACATCGGCAAGAACCCCTTCTTGGCGTTTTCCATACTGAACCTCTTCAGTACTTTATCTATATATGTACTCTGGCTTAGCCCTATTAGGCGCTTTGATCTATCTCTATAGATCTTTATACCTAATATATATGCTGCCTCGCCCAAGTCTTTCATTGAAAAACTATTTTTCAACGAAGTCTTAATATTGTCAAGAAAAGATACATCATTCCCAATCAACAATATGTCATCCACATAGAGTATTAGAAATGCTATTGCGCTCCCACTTACTTTCTTGTAAACACAAGCCTCTTCGTAGTTCCTGATGAAGCCAAACCCTTTGACCACTTCATCAAAGCGAAGATTCCAACTCCGTGATGCTTGCTTCAGTCCATAGATGGATCTCTGAAGTTTGCATACCTTTCCAGCATCCTTTGGATTGACAAAACCCTCGGGCTGTATCATATACACGTCCTCGGTTAGCTTCCCATTCAGGAACGCTGTTTTGACATCCATTTGCCATATCTCGTAATCGAAATATGCAGCAATCGCTAGAAGAATCTGAACAGACTTAAGCATCGCTACGTGAGAGAATGTCTCATCGTAGTTAACTCCTTGAACTTGTCGGAAACCCTTTGCGACAAGTTGAGCTTTATAGATGTATACATTCCCATCCGCGTCTGTTTTCTTTTTATAGATCCATTTACATTCGATAGGCCTCAAGCCTTCAGGAGGGTCCACCAAGTTCCAAACTTGGTTCTCGTACATGGATTCTATCTCGGATTTCATGGCGTCTAGCCATTTAACGGAGTCAGGGCCCATCATTGCTTCCGTATAGGTCACAGGCTCATCGTTGTCTAACAACAATACCTCGTCCGAAAACCACTGTGGTTTCGTGCGAATCCTACCAGACCTTCGTGGTTCAGCTGCTGGCTCGACCGAAGTCTCTACATCACATGTAGGGGCTTCCGTATCAGTCATTGTGGGAAACTCCGGAACCACTTCCGGCGTTGCATCACTTTGACCTAATGACGAAGATTCACCAATCTCGTCGAGTTGCACTATCTTCCCACTCACCCCTTTAGCAAGAAACTCTTTCTCGAGAAACACACCGTTCTTTGCGACAAACACTTTGCCTTCGGTGCGGTGATAGAAGGAATACCCAACAGTTCCTTTGGGATAACCAACAAAAAAGCATTTATCCGATTTGGGATCGAGCTTATTTGGTTGTAAACGTTTTACATATGCATCGCATCCCCAAATTTTAAGAAAAGATAAGTTGGGTTTCTTCCCATGCCATATCTCATATGGTGTCGTTTCAACAGATTTAGATGGTGCTCTATTTAGTGTAAAAGCGGCAGTCTCTAAAGCATAACCTCAAAAAGACAATGGCAGTTCAGTTAATGATATCATCGATCTTACCATGTCCAACAAGGTTCGATTACGTCTCTCGGACACTCCATTCCTCTGTGGCGTTCCGGGAGGCGTAAGCTGTGGAACAATTCTGCAATTCTTCAGATGTTCGCTAAACTCGTAACTCAAATACTCCCCTCCGCGATCTGATCGCAGAAACTTGATTTTCTTGTTACGATGATTTTCTACTTCATGCTGAAATTCTTTGAACTTTTCAAAGGTTTCAGACTTATGTCTCATCAAATAGATATACCCATATCTACTCAAATCATCCGTGAAGGTAATGAAGTAGAGGAATCCACCGCGTGCAGCTATACTCATTGGACCACATACATCTGTATGTATGATCTCCAATAAGTCAGTCGCCCGTTCTACGTGGCCTGTGAATGGCGTTTTAGTCATTTTACCCATTAGACAAGGCTCGCAAGTGTCAAATGATTCATAATCAAATTACTCCAAAAGTCCATCACAATGGAGTTTCTTCATGCGCTTCTTTCCAATATGACCCAAACGGCAGTGCCACAAATAAGTGGAATTCAAATCGTTTATCTTGCGACGTTTAGCGTCAGTGTTATGGATGTGTGTATTACCATCAAGATTCATAATAAATAACCCATTCACAACGGGAGCATGGCCATAAAACATATTATCCATATAAATCGAACAACCATTGTTCTCAGACTTAAACGAATAACCGTCTTGCAACAAACATAATCCAGAAATAATGTTTTTGCTCAAGGCCGGAACATAGTAACAATTACTAAGCTCTAATATAAATCCTGAAGATAAATGTAGAGGTAGGACACCGACGGCGAGCACAGCAACTTTTACTCCGTTCCCGACGCGCATCGTCACCTCATCCTTTGCCAGTCGCTTAGGCCTCTGTAGTTCCTGCATCGAGTTGCAAATATGAGCAACCGATCCGGTATCCAATACCCAAGAATTACATTGCGGACCAGCAAGGAATACATCAATAACATGTATGACACTCATACCTGAGCTGGACTTTCCAGATTTCTTCTTTTCTGCCAGATATTTCTTGCAGTTCCTCTTCCAGTGTCCCTTCTCTTTACAGAAAAAGCACTCAACATCAGAAGTGGCGCCAGTCTTGGACTTCTTAGGCGTGTCAGTCATACTAGCACCCTTGGATTTGCCCTTTTTCTTAGACTTGCCCTTCTTCTTGAAGTTGGTTGTTTTATTCACCATCATCACATGATTGGCGTCCTTCTGGATTCCACTCTCAGCAGTTTTAAGCATAGTGAACAATTCACCCATACTCTTTTCCATCCCATTCATGTTGTAGTTCATGATGAAGCTACTATAGCTCGGAGGGAGGGAAGCAAGAACAAGATCAGTGCCCAACTCTTGGGAGATTGGAAAACCTAGCGCATCCAACCTTTGCGCGTACCCAGACAATCTGAGTACGTGCTGACTCACTGAGCTGCCCTCAGCCATCTTGCATTCAAACAAGGCTTTGGATATCTCATATCTTTCAGTCCTTGCTTGCTTCTGAAACAAAGCTTTCAGCTCCTGGATTAACTCATAAGCAGCCCAATTCTCAAAACGCTTTTGAAGATCAGGTTCCATGGAGGCAAGCATGATACACTGTACTGCAATGGAATCATCGCTCTTAGATTGATAGATACGAGTCTCATCATCCGTAGCGTTAGCGGGGAGTTCACCGAGAGTTTGTGATAGAACATAGTCCTTCTTGGCACTCTTGAGGACAATCCTCACATTACGGTACCAGTCCGTAAAGTTGTTCCCAGATGAATTCAGTTTTTCTTTCTCAAGCAACGCGCATAGTGGAAAGGTGGTTACGGGTGCCATAGATCTACAACTTAAAAACAAATACACTTTTGACATTGTTCATGATTAAAGCAACTCAAGTTAACACTTAATTAGAGTAAGCTCCCACTAAAACCAATATCCCTCATAATTGATTATTAGTGATTCAAGATCCACGACTCACTTACTCCACCATTGATGTGACATCACTTACCACTGTTGGGGAACGTGCTACGCAAAACAAAAATTTACCGCACACAATCTACCCCAAGATCACTATCGAGGTGCAGGCAACGAGATCATACCTTCGACGATCACGTCAATGCAGCGGAGAAGTTGACCGATGTCGATGAAGTCCGCAGACTCCCGCAGCTAGGTTATACCTCCCAGCCGCGAGAGCGATCTCCTCGCGAATAGTTCGCCCGATCGAACGCCGAAGTATACGACGTCTCCGAGGTATCCACGCGTACCGGATCAGCGACACCGCAGTAATGTGTGGACCAGCACACAAGAACAGTGGGGATCTACGAGAAGGAGAAGCAGCAGCGCTCCGGCAGCTGTACTAGATCCAATCTAGAAGAGAGAGAAAAAGAAGGCTGTGGCCAATCTAAAGATGGCCAGCCTAGGGTTTAGGGCTGCTTCTGGGGCTGCCTGGATGCTCTTTGAGGTGCCCTGCCCATCTATTTATAGCGGTTGGGGCAGCTCTCTCTAGGCAGGTGGAGTCCTACTCCAGCAGGGACACCCTGTTGGAGTTGGAGTCCAACTCCACTAGAACCTTCTAGAACTTCTAGAACCTTCTAAAACCTTCTAGAACCTTCTAGAACCTTCCAATACTTTCTGGAAACACTTCCGGACATCACCGGAACCATCCGGGACCTCCCGGAACACTTTCGAGATCATCCGAAACACTTTCGGAACCCTTCTCTCTCGTTCTCCATAAATCGTAGCATTCCTAAATGTCGCTAAAACGTTAAGCGTGTGACCCTATAGGTTCGAGTATATGTGGATATGTCCGGAACACCTTCCGGTCAATAATCGTCAGCGGGATCTGGACACCCATAACGACTCCCACATATCATCGAAGATCTTTATCGAGCGAACCTTGTATTGTCGCATACAATTCCTTTTGCCTCACGATACGTTACACAACTCGAGGCGAGACTTTGACGGTATCCCTGTGATCAACTCCTTGATCACCATACCCAGTTATCCTCGTTACCGGTTTGTACTCTTTTCTCGTTTCCGTATTCCGGTATCCCCGTGACTAACCTTTGAGTCACAATACCTGGCCAGGCGATGCTGGACACCGTAATACCGAGTGGGCCCAGAGTGTATCTCTCCATCGCCGGATGGGCAAATCCCAGTCTTGACATATCTAGAACCACGATATACTTTTTGGTGTACCTGGAAGTCACCTTTATAATTATCCAGTTACGGAGTAACGTTTGATGACCCCAAAGCAACCATCCGGTATCCGGGTCTATGATATTCTCATGGTCTAAGGACGCAAGTAAACGTTAACACATCATGAGAAGATACTGACAACATATTGACGAAGTGATCTCGCAGTATCTCATAAGGGGGTCTATCCAACACCATTGTTACCCTAACAATGTGTTCCCATTATTGCCGGCATCCTTGTTACATTAACAATGCCCATGATCAGGAAAACAAGATCATCAACAATACATGAGCTAGTCCAGAGGCCTGACTAGGGATCTGAATGGTGTTTATTATTCCACACATGCAATTAGGTTTTTCTCTGAATCTCATATTCAAGAACCAATGCAATTCTAGCATAGAACATAAACTTAATCATGAACATGAAAATAGAATAATAACAACTTTATTATTGCCTCTAGGGCATATTTCCAACACATGGAAGGTGTGCGGAGTTGCCTAAAGGGAGTAGCAATGCATGATGACTCGATAGGTGACCTCAAATCCTCCAGCATAATCTTCTCGGATGAAGTATAGAGGTCGGTATTGGACACTGAGGTATCGAAGTAGGTTCCTCAGAATTCTGGCTGTAATGACCCATTTGCTGTAATCATGTAAGTTGGAACTCCTAAAGTCTAAAAGAAATAAAGCCGAAGTTTTTGTATCTCATGTCATCATGTAGGTCGGTTAAAACCTGCTTGAAACTCGAGCAAACGTACATACATGATCAAAATCTAATCTTGATGAAGTACAGAAGCTAATGCCTATTAAACTTCCTTAAAGCAATCATCCGCAAGTTTTAAAGAGTGTTAGCCACAATGGGATCTCTTGCAATTGCTTAGTAGTCAGATGATGCAAGGAGTAACCTTGTACTCTAGGGAATATAACATGGACAAATGCTACAAAAATCTATATTCAAAATTTTAAATACCTCTCTGAACTCCTTTAGCAATTTTCAAAAAAATATATATTGGAGTTAGGTTCCTAGTAGCTACCATCAATTGAATTTTGGACCTCATTTGCATTCCAAGAGAAATAGTTACATTGTTTAATTGGCTTCACAAATTATTACAGAAAGAACACCCTCCCACAAATCTTGTAACCTTTTGAAATCTGCTTTAGAATTAATGGAAAATTTGAAATTGAATTAGAGGGTGAAGAATTTGAAAAGAATAAAAGAAAAACCCTAAACCGAGGGGATGGGCTGCAGTCGGCCCATCTCCCTTCTCTATCCGAGCTAAGCCCATTACTCCCCCCCTGCGCCCGAGCGCACCAGGCGGCCAGCTGATGTCCAGGCGCACCCTCCCCTTGCCACCGCCACAACGGCCCCACCTGCAGGCAAACCCCTCCACGCGTCGCCTTCCACCTGACGCGGGCACTACCGCGCCCTGACCTCCTTCTTCTCCAGCATCCGTCGGACCTCCTCTCCTCGGTAGCTCCCCACGTCTGCAACCCCGTCTCGCTCGCTCCACTGACCTCGCCCGCACTCTCCGCCACCCGGGAACGAGTACCGCTGGGCCTCTCCGTGAGCTAAACCACCGGAACACCCACGGCATTACCGCCACTGCGAGCTGCCGAGTCGGCCACTCTTGCCATCTTTGCGCCGGCGAGGCTCTCTCTTCCATCCAAGATGAGCATCAGCTTCCCCGGTTTCACCACGAGCTCATTTCCATTTTTAAATTTGCGCAGGACCACCGCAGAGCCAATCCTCCAAGGTTGTCTTCTCCGCGTCCGGCGGACGACCTATAGCAACCTCGCCGCTCTTCCAACCGGTGAGACTTATTCTTCCCATTTTCTTGTCAAATCAGTTCCTCATTCCCCCACGAGCATGTTGCCCTTTTTAATTGGATTTCTATACAACCGAACCTCGGGAACCATTGTCTTCTCCGATGCCGGCGACTTCCCCGTTTTTCCTAAAATCCTTCGATTCCAGTAAGCCCTAATCCCCTCTGAGCTTCGATTTGGGTTTCTCGTGCTCCACCTGCTATCCCTAAACCTTCAGATTTTATCCGAGTGTTCAGGTACTCCCTACCACCAACGCCGAGATCCACCGCCCACCATTGCCGCCGCCGCCACCTCCACTCCGTTTCCCTTTTGCTCTCGGCAACCACAAAAATGGAACCTTGGTGAGCTCCTCTACCTCCTATTGCCCATACTTCTCCCCCTCCCCTTCTGCACTGCTGCCTCACGTTCCCGCCGCTGCTCGCCGCCGCTATAGTCACTGGAGCCATAGGGTTGAGAGGAGGGAAGAAAAAGAGGGAGAGTGATCTTATATACGGGACCCACTTGTAATAGACTGAAGGGAAAAGAATAGAGGAAGAAAATCAGAAAGGAGGGCCGGACCAGTAGGTCCCCTCTGTCGGCCCCTGGGGTTAGCTGCACCGGGAGTAATAAAATTTTTTGAAGCATTTTGAATTCTAGAATTAACAGAAAGTGCTAGTTAAACTTCTAAAATTCATATCTAATTCATATGACCTCCAAAATGCATGATTCTTTTTTTGTTAGTCTTATTTCAATCTGTAGAAACTATGGCATAATTCTCATCCATGTTACCTTGCTGTACAATTATGAAAATACCTAAATTACCCTTATGACCTACTAATTCATATAGTCCCTTTTAAATTAATTCTAGCACAGTGAAGTTCAAAAATACTATTAGATGATCATCTAGCAAATAAGTATGCTTTGGAGCTTTAACATCACCCCAATTTCCTACTATGATATTACTCCAAGCTAAGCTTGATAAAACCCTAAAATTGACATACGCGACCCTAAAAATCCATAACTTAAGCCCTAAACCCCCGATTTCGACGAAATCACCTCCGTTAGTTTCATCTAGACTTCTCTACACGTTAGGATGCATATCATGCATTTTTGAAGAGTTTTACTTGCTGATCTTAATTAAAACTTCTTTTATTGCCTTATATCGGTATTTCGGGTTTCAATTGGTAGAATCAAATAACGAGGAGTTTTCCGAAGCCAAGCAATTTAGTGAGTTTGATCAATCCTAGCAAGGCAAGTTCACAAAATGCTCGATAAGATTCCCTTAATTCATATCATGCCTTGCTATTGATTTGAGATGAAATGCTATGTTGTATGTTGGTTGATATGAATATGTGTTGTGATGACGATATCACTAGCATGGTTAGGTGATTTGATTCTAAGATCAGCGTGGATCTTTTAATCGGACTAATGAATTATGGAACCTTTAATGGTGAGTTGTGAGAGCCGCGGTTCTGTCACCGACTGATGGATCGATGAATAGTGTGATCGTAAGCACCGCAGCTATTCAGTCGATGCCGGTGTCGTAGGGCTTTACCCTTCACCCACGCAGAGAGACTTAGCGAGATGACCGGGTAGTAGGGGTCGGCCAACCTCGGACTAACGGCTTCTCGGAAGTACTCTCTTGGTCAAACTTTGTGGTTTGCTCAGAACACTTGATATAGCTTTTGTGAGCTATTCTTAAATCATCAAGCTTGGTTGTCTTGTGATGATTTGTGGATTTGTATGGTTGTTTCCCATGCTTATTCAGATCTGACATTGAATGTGTACATGTGAAATGTGCAGGTAAATATGGTCATGTTGATATCATTTTCGTATTGTTTATAACAAGTATGTGCATGCCATGTTTACATTGATGTTAATATGCAATAGTAGTGTTTTATCTTGGTTAATAGCTTGCTGAAATTGAATTGGGATGAACTATAAATGTGGCTTGCAAGTACGAAAGTACTTACGGAATTTGATTCCGAACTTGTTGCAGGTGATCCTAGTATTGGTGAGTATTACAACGTCAAAAATGATGATCCGGTGGTTTAGTTGGTGTCTTATCTTCATGGTATATGTATATGGGTGTTGTTATCTTCATATGGGAATGGTCGGGTTGCCATTCCAGGTTTTTTTCACTTTTGTACCGCTGCTGTTTTTGTGGTTTAAAAACACGGTAATCGACCTTCGAGTCGATATTATGTGTGAACTAACCTCCCTCGGGTAAGAGGTAACTTATGTACTCTCTAAATCCTCCTGTTGTAGAGTTTTGTGATGATATACAAGTTGTTTCAGTGGCTGCCCATATGCAATGCATGTATGAAATGAAGTATATGGGTATGCTGTAAAGCATTAAAGCTGTTCTTCTTTTCACTAAGTCGGGCAGGTGTCAGTTGAGTGACCCACTGGCTGAGATGCTGTGCCGGCCAGGCAGGGTGTGGGTATATTTCTACCGGGCTTTCGAGCAACCCACCAGCTTCTGAGCTAGGTTAGGGTGTGGGTAGAATCACCGGGCTCCTTCAATCTTGTTTTGCGTAGCGGAATTGAGAACGACTCTAAACCATCACAGGATCAGAGAATTGTATGTGGTTTTGAAAAGTTTAATCGTTTTCGGCCGGCTTGACCAATAGTGAAGGCATACGACATCGGTAAGCGTATGGTGCGTTGGTCAGGTGTCGGACCACTCCGTCTTGGTGTGCACGGCGCAGGTACCGTGCCGCCAGGTCGACTGGTATCTCGGTCCTTGGCGATTATTCGTTCCCCTACTCATATATAATTCCGGGATCCGTGACACTGGCCCAAAGGTTTCTGCGTTCTCAGCTATATGGAGACTTCGCACATCTAAATATTTGAAAAAGAGGAGAAAGTTAGTAAAATATTTTCAAAACCTCAAGATTAGGAAAGGTAAGAGTAAGGAGCTAAGATGGACAAGACTGAGCCCTTTGCCCTTAAAATATTGTCCATTCTAACTAGGGTCAACCAATGATTAGGATTGCTCTGGTACCACTTCAGTCGCGACCCAATCTTAATGATCGGATTAGCCTTCGTGTTTACTAACAGTAGTCTCATGATCAATAGCTACTATCCATAGTCGAAGTGAATATTACATCCATCCATGGAATAATACAACGAAGTCGACCATTATGGTCAAAGACTTACATAATAGGTCATAAAGGCTTAATAACATCAAAATCTTGAAGTACAAGAAAATGCAAGGTAACTCCAGGCCCAGTGATATGCTAAGCCCATAGGCAACCGACTGGGATTGCACCCTAGTTCTCGTAGTAACTATCGAAGCAATTGCAGGAATACTACTCTTCCTCCATATCTGGCCAAAAAACAACGAGCCAGATGAGTACATTAAATATACTCACAAGCATCCACAAGGAGTGATAACATTTCATATATATGCATGGTTTTGTCCAAGAGTAAGGCTCTATCTTAGGTTGCATCTTGTGCGGAAAGCATAAGTTTTCATTTGCAATACCGGTACTAATTTGAAAGGAGGAAAAATGAGCATAAAAAAATATATTAGTATATGCCATATATCATCAACATGGCACCTACCATTCTCATAAACTCCAGCTAGCTTCCTATAGCACCTGCTGCTGCACTAGTGGGCAGCTTCTGCTCCCACATTGTTATTCTCATATCCCAATTTCCAAACATTTTGAAAACTGATTCTAACCAAATGTGGTATTGTCTAAGTTATGTCCATGACCGGGGACATGTCTATTCAAATAGATTTTAACACTCTGTAGAGATTATACAACTTTACCCACAAGATGAAAATCTCCCTTGTTGCTAGGATCCGATGAGTACACTTCACAAGGTGTGCTGTAGGGATATCACAGCGAGGTTTTTCACTCGTCCAGTCCTAACAATGAACCCATCTGTTGATCTATTCCCTGCACTAGCGCACTATCGCTAAACCATGATACATAGATAGAGTGTGGACTCATCTTGGTGTCGAGCAACTTCATACGTTAATCCACAAGAAGCCTCCCATAGAGTTACATCACTCATCACTTTGTGTTGAGCAACTTCCTATGTTAATCCACAAGAAGCCTCTCATGGAGTAAGACCACTCATCTGTATTTTTCACCTATCGCCTACGGGTTCATTTACTAGTCTTAAACAATGTAATGGGGCAAGCCCATCCCATAAGGGCATGTGCATCTACGATCTGGACTTGGATTAGCGGCACTAGAGTTCGGTCCTTAACTGACCCAAATGGGCCTCCATCACCTTCATCACTTGTGGGCTGCACCACCCACATGCAAACACCTTAACTTACATGAGTAAGTACCATCTCATATTTCAACAACAAGCTCCATCTCAATCAACAAGAAACTCCACTTCCACTTTCTCGCCAACATCTAAATCCTTCATCACCAACACCTTTTTATGTTGCTTTTCATAACAAATTATATTACAGAAACTTCCCTCGGACAACAAATGTCATCCGGGGGTCCCATAAATATCCCATAAATAATTGAGAAGAATCTCAGTATCTTATCATTTTTATGCAAAAAGCAAGGCTAAGCAGTATCTAAATATCACCAAAATCCCACTAAATAAGTTCTTAATACTGCGTACATAGTCCTAGGGTAATAACTGTACCGGATAATATTTATCAAAGAAATAGAATGTCAAATTAGGCATTAACTAATTTCTATACATGAAATAGCCTATTGTATTAACACATAATGCATTTATTTGGAAAATATACATATATTAAAAAATATGGGTTCAACATGGCCAAGGTGGGTGCTTTCCTGGCTTAGTTGTTTCTTGATAGTTCTCTGTACCTCCTTTGAGATTTGTTAGATCCTCGTTTTCTATTTGCCAAAAAAAATTCTAAAATTTATGAAATTAGTATATGTGAATAGTATTTGATTTTAGATGAATTTAGGAAAAATAACGGAGTCAACCATAATTGTAACAAAAGTGAAATGTGCGCCGAAGTTTTGTCGGGAGGGAATAGAGAGGAAAATTACTTCTCAATAGAGATAGGAGGTGGCATCGATGGTGTACCATCTAAATTTAATTTTGGTTGGAGGGAACAGAAAATTGAGAATGTTAAAGAGTGAAGTATGCTTTCATCATAGGGAAACCGTACATCCAGAGGGTTATGGTTTAAAAATATATGATATGTGTCTATCATTGACTCGGGTGCTTTTCTCGGCTTTTAAAAGAAAAACCGACACCTGGGGTCCACTTGTCAGTGGCTTATGAATTCAAGCCTAGTTATCAGAGGGAGAGAATAGAGATGAGAGGGAGGCGGCTTGGACGAGGCTCACCGGTGGTGAATAGCGGCGCGCAAGGCGGCGGTGATGTCCGAGGCGATCTCAGGGAGGTGGAGTGGACTGGTTGGTGGGTTGATGGCCATAGGAGACGACCATGGTAAGCTCAGTGCATGGCGGCGGAGGGAGAATTGGTCATTTCTTCCTCGGCACCAACAACCTGGAATTGAGAGAGGGGACGGGTAAAACGGAGGATAGGAAGCTCAGGGGTGTGGGTAAGTGGCAGGGGGTTCACCGGAGTGGTCGAAATCGGCAGGGAGTCCACGGCGGCACACCTCGTCATAGGAAGGGAAGAAGCCCCGCTCGGGATGGTTTTGTGGGCTCTTCATAGTCCATGTAGCAAAAGGGAGGAAGGGGAAGAAGATGGAGCCCAGGGTGACCGTTTTATGGAGAAGTCGCAATGCCCGGTAAGCCAAGCACACGGAAACGTCCACAGCACCATGCATGGCAGGGAATGGGACTCGGCTGCAGGGGCTTGGCGGAATGTTGGCGATGGGATAGGGGCCTAACACGGGTGATGGGACGATGCACTATGTCTGTGTGCTGCAGCTATTGACTGGGCATTGGTGCCAAGCGTGAGTTGTGTGAGTGCGTGCGGCACTACCTCATGTCAGGCCAAAGGTGGCGTCACATCGGCAGGGCCCCTAGCACGAAGTCGGACACAGAAGCGAGGTGGCAGGCATGGCGCAGAAGCATGGCGTGGCCCTCTGCCGTCGCGGGTGCGTGCAGTGCATGCACTACACACTGTGGCCACACTGGCAGCAGCATCCAGTTGTGGGGAAGTTGATGGGGAGGATGAGAAGCTACCAGGTGGGTCCCTTGGCGCACTATAAGTGAGAGGAGGGCAAGAGAGGTGGCAGTAGTGGTGTGGCTCAAGCAGAATCTCAACAGGAACACCACACTTCACTCTGAGCAACATAAGATTTTAAATTTCAAAACAAATTTTGAAAGGACTGATGAGGTCTGATGTCAAAAATGGTTCATAGGCTTGAGTAGATACCCTAAGAATTATTTGGGTTTTTTCTGACATTGAAATCAGCGAGAAACATGAAGATCAATTCTGGCCCAAATTTAAATTTGAAACCATTTCAAATTTTTGAACTGAACAGAGGTGTCTGACCATGGAGATGAACTCAAGATGGTGAGAGATATCATATCTTCCATGATTTTGGGGATTTTTTTTTGAGTTTCAAATCTCATGGAAACAAGCTAAGGTTCAAAATTGGCTCAAATAGAGATCCGAAATATTTTGAAATAATTGTACTGGAGGTCAAGATACTATTTTAGACAGGAAGCTTGTGTGATTGTATGGAAAATTTTGGAATAAGAAATGCACATGTGATAATAGATCTTTTAATCAGCCATATTCCTATTTTGGAATTAAAAAGGAAAATTAATTCAACAAGAGTATGTACTGTTCAGAGATGATATGAAAAGTTGTTAAATATTTGAATATTCATATTCCACTAATTGTGGGAATATTTTCTAAAAATATTTAGGAGGAGAGTTTTAGGAATTAGATATTTTGGAAAAGAACACGAAATATAGGAAGGGAGTAGAAAGAAAAAATGAGGGGGAAATGGATGTGCGGCCTGCCCAATTGTCCAGGTGAAGATAGTGAAAGATATTCCCATATTTTGGATTGGATGAAGGATTAGGTTTGGTCATAGGTACCGATTCCATAATTAGGCAAAGCTCAATATGAACACCATAAAAATCCAACTGAGAAGATGGACAATAAAAATCTAAAATTTTAATAAACTCTAATTTTCCAAGTTTATAGAAATTGGGGTACGACAGTAGTGGATGGCCTCCTCCCGGTTAGAGAAATTAATCACTGTCTATTTTCATTTTTGTAGAGAGTAGATGACAAATCAAACGTATAGAAAAACTGAAGCACCAGTAGTACTGGTAGTAATAGCTTGCTTTAGCCCCTCTCAGATTTGCTACATGATGAGAACCAGATTTGTTGAATGGTGCATTTGTTCATGTGTAGCTGAATGGTACAAAACAAATTTCTGATGAATTGATTGCTTAAGCATACCTGATGGTCTGTCATTTGTCAACGTGTGAACCTGAGTTCTTGTAGGTATGTTCAGTACAATGCCCAGTAGCTACATCTGATGGGCATTCATTTGATGATAAATCTGAGCCAAGAGCCAGGCTCCGATAACATGGAAGTAGATTGTGTTGTTGGCAAGAAAACTATCTAGTTATTGGTATTTTGTTGGCAAAAAAAACTTTGTACGTCTTGTAACCTATTTTGATGGCATGAAAACATGTATGGAATTTCTTCTCCAATTGTTAGAACACATGGCATAGCAATTTTTGTATAGAATTATTGGTATATGTATACAGTGAGCATTCCATATTTGCTGGCGCTTAAAATTATCATGATTTAGCTTTTTTTATATTGAAAAATTATTTTCTTGCTCAATGCGCTAAAAGGCCATCCAAAAGAATGATATTATCAATTAAACAGCAAACAAACAAGTTCAGAGGTATTAAGACTTTGCACCCTTCACCACGTAAAATAAGTTCAATATCTATAAGCCATTTCAAATAGGCAATTACAAATAAATTGGCCTTATCCCTATTGTAGTTTACCTAGAACTTATCTCAGAAGCTGGCTTACTCACAAGTCTAGACCATTTCAAAGGGGCCCTAAGCTAGTTCCCAAAGTGGAGATGGCCCTAGTGACAACTTCCCCTTAGTTTGATGGTCCTTGTCGTTGCGTTGCCGATGGCTCTATCTTGGCATCCTGGAGCTACTCTGGATAACTACCATGCTATCAAAGTCGTCTGGTGCTCTCCAGCTCCACCCCATGCGTGTGCTAATAAATCATGTCTATAGATCTAGTACTTGTCGCTGCGCAGCCTTCCTTCTTGGCTTTGCTCCATAATGCTGCATCATCACCGGGCACAGGGCTGACTAGTTACTTTGCGTCGAAGCCAAATCGGCTTCCCCAAATCTAGGGTGGAGATTTGGTGCTCTCTCCTCATATAAGGAGTAATGGTTATCCATATAGCTTAACGTATTGATTTTTTCTTTGTGACCTTTGTTGATATATGATCCGAATTATTAAGTTGAAAGATCGTGATCTGTCGGAGCAGAGGTGGTAGGTCGGAGATACTTGGCATGGAGATATCCAGAGACAAGTCCTTTGGAAAATTATGCCTAAGTCAGAGTGGTACATTGATAAGGTACTTCGTTGTTTTAATTATATGCATGGTGCCAAGCCAATAAGTACTCTTCTAGCTACACATTTTAGATTATCATCAGCTTTATGTCCACAGTTAGATGAAGATATTGAGTACATGTCTAGAGTTCCCTATTCTAGTGCAGTTGGCTCACCTATGTATGTGATGGTTTGTTCATCTCTTGATTTATCTGATGGACTTTTGTTAATACATTCATGGCTAATCCTGAAAAAGAGCATTGTAAGGCAGTTTAATGGATTTTTGGGCATCTGTGTGTTACTTTTAATGCTTGTTTGCAGTTTAGGAGATCTAGAGATGAGCTTATTGGTTATGTGATTCTAATTTTTCTAGTGATTTGGATAAAAGAAGATCACTGACGGGCTATGTTTTCACCATTGGGTGTTGTGCTATGAGTTGGAAAGCAACCTGGCAAGCTACTATAGCTCTATCTACTACTGTGGCTAAGTATATGGCTATTTTTGAAGCATGTAAAGAAGCTACTTGGTTAAGAGGTTTGTACATTGAGCTTTGTGGAGATACATCTTGCACTACTATTTTTTTGTGACAATCGGAATACTATATGCCTTACCAAGGATCAGATGTTCCATGAAAGAACAAAGCACATTGATGTGAGATATCACTACTCGAGATGTTATTGCTAAATTTGATGTCAAGGCATGCAAGAGAAATACTCATGATAATCCTGATGATATAGTGACAAAGCCAATTCCTATTACTAAGTTTGAGGTTTGCTCAAACTTGGTTGGTGTTAAATTGTAGTCCCTAGTGGCTATTGGCACGCTGGAGAAATTGAATTGTTAAAGGAGTTGTTTTTGTTGGGCTTCATATGCTAAAAGAAGGGAATTCATCTCAAGGTGGAGATTGTTGATATATGATCCAAATTATTAAGTGGAGAGGCGGGGTTCTCTCAAAGCAGAGGCTAGTAGGCCAGAGGGTAGATAGATCCGGTCCACTTAAGCCCACCCAGCGGAGCTCGAGGGTGTGGGGCCCCCCTACAGTACGGATTCTTCTTCATGATGGACTCTATTCTGTGTACAATTCGAGTCACCCCTATGTCACCTTTTATAAATACCTCTTGTGCCACACAACGATCTCATTGATAGTCCCTCCATTTTGTAAACTCTCCCGATATAGTGAAGATCGCCACTATGCGCCCATCGGTATCTTCATCTTGATCTTAATTATTTGGTTTGTGCCTGTTGTTTTTCTAACAATCTTGATATCTTTTACGGCATTGTGTATGTCGCGAGTCGGAAAGTGGAAAATTTGAGTCATAACTCCAAGAGTACCAGAGGAATGATGCCATTTGGGAAGCCTCCTGTAGAAATAATAAAGTATCGACACATAATTGCCTTGCTAGTACTAGTGAAACCGAAAACTCATATACTTCATTCATATACTTCATTTTCTTTAATCACACAATTATATCTTTCTAGTCTCTTTTAATTTCAACTTTTATTTAGTTTACTATTGTTCATCTTTTATCTTTTACTCCAACAATATTTATTGTGTCTTACCAATAATTTAGTAGACTATTTTCAAACCATGGTTCAGGTGTAAGCAGAACTATACTCGGTGACAACTGTAGCTCGATAGCTTTACTTTGCTCCTGTGTTGTAGATAAACTTAGAAATTTAGAATAATTTCGGTGAAAGTGCACTGTTTAACGAGAGGTGTGGTGATCCTTGAGCCAACCCTATAGAGATACTAGCCTTTTGCACTGGTGCTAGCGTACCAGCACACAACATTCCACCTTGGTACACACGGACCCGGTCGAGGCACTATTGCAACTACGATGTTGGTCAAGGATGAGCGGCGAGTAGCAGAAGGTACGTGGTGCCGTGAGGAGATGCTAGGATGTCGAGTGGGAAGTGCACTTTGTTAAATCATGCTACTATAACTTTACTTCCGCTCCGAAGCATATCTAGTAGTGGTGGAGCCAGGATGTCAAAGAGATCCAGGGCGAGCTTTGAACTTAAAGTACGAACACACAATGCAGCATAATTAATAGTTCAATATAGCTTCAGGTCTTCAATGTGATACAACTACTAAAACATAGAACACAACACAAAAGGTCATAAAAACCACTAACATATGTTTAACCACTTCCACTTTGGCCACACTGACTATTGTCTCGGTTCTAAAACCAAGATTGTATTGATTGCATTGTTCCTCGTTGGCTCACTTCCTTCTAATTTCTTGTGACGTTCATAATACATTTACAAATCGAAATCTCTAGTAACTAGCAGTCCTAGCACATCAAGACAACAGGCCAGCAGTCGAAATTGAATTGGAACTTGAAAGTAGTCAATAGAGATTGAGGAACAGGGGAAAATATTACCTTGGCACTAGGCCTTCTAGAACAAAGAAGCACCGTTAAATTCAAGCTTGTTACAGTTTTTGTCAATCCATCAAGTTGTCATGTAAACGGTAAGAGCTCGAGTCCGTGTCATGTTGGATTAGAATTCCTGATCGTGTTGGACGCAGGAGTTGTAAATCTTATTCTAGGAGAATTAGGAGTCCGAATCCTAATAGATTTACATGTAATCTAGGATGCCTATATATGAAAGCGGCTTAGTAAAGCTGCAGATTTAGCAGCACATAATCATTGTTTATCTCTCATATTCTCTGGTAAGTGGTATTAGAGCATATATGGTTCTGAGGTCATGGCCAGCAACCACGGATCCCATTCCCATGAGCGCTTGCTCACCCCTCCATCACACGACATGGTAGGAGTAGGAAGATGTGAGGCAGCCGCGAACTGGTGGTCCAGGAGCGTGCCATAAGGGAAACTGGTGGCGGATCGGTCATCTACCCGACGCCGACGACAACCAACTACATCAAGTGGTCGCTCATCATGCACGCAACTTACAGGCCTAGGGCCTGTGGGAAGCGGTCGACGTTGGTATCGTCAACTTCCATGACAACAAGCTGTCCCATGCCGCTATCCTTCGTGCAATGCTAGCCGACATGCTCGGTGCAATTGCCATGAAGGAAATAAGCAAGGAGGCATGGGATTCCATCAAGATGATGCAGATGGGCGTCGATCGCATCCGCGAGGCCATCGCACAGAAGCTGCGAAACGAGTCGAGGCACTCGCATTCAAGGATGGGGAGTCTGTCGATGCGTTTAGTATGCACATCACCAGTCTCGTCAACAACCTGCGCACCCTTGGCATCACTTCGAGGATGAGAAGGTCGTCAAGAAATTTTTGCAGGTAGTCCCCAAGCGATACTCACATATAGCAATGGCCATAGAGACTTTGCTCGACTTAAAGACACTGACGATTGAGGAGCTCACTGGATGCCTCCGTGCTGTCGAGGAGCACCTCACGTAGGACAATGTTGGTGCGTATGGTACACGTCTACTCCTCACCAAGGAGGAGTAGAATACACATAGGAAGCAAGGTGAGCTGAAGCCTCATCGGGCGGAAATGGCAGCAGCAATGGCAAACGCTGCCCCAGTGGCAGGCGTGGGCCGCAGGTGGAATGCCAGGCCATGTGAGGCTAGGTGAGACAGTGGCCAAGACACTGTGAAGGATAAGTGTCATTACTATGGCAAGTTCAGTCACTCGACCCGTGACTGCTGCAAGAAGAAGTGGGAGGAAGCTCACCTGACAAATGCCAGCGATGACACTCCAGGACTTCTGCTTGTTGAGATGCGCAGTCCTACGGCTGCTACAACACAGGAAGTCAATGAAGAGTGGGTAATTCCCATTGACAACGGCAAGGGGGTGTGGTACCTCAACACGAGAGCAAGCAATCACATGACGGGCTCCAAGGAGATGTTTAGATTGATCGACAAACCGTAAAAGGCACAGTTAAATTCGGGGACGACTCGGTGGTTGCCATCTGTGGCCATGGCTCAGTGATGTTTGATTAGAAGAACAAGGAGCACAGGGTGCTCACCAATGTATATTATATACCTTAGTTGCATAGCAACATCATTAGCTTGGGCCAGTTGAACAAAGCTGGCTGCAAGATCGTCATCAAGAATGGCAAGATGTGCATGTTCGGTCGTAAACAAACACTCTTGGCATGGGTGGTATGGTATAGGAATAGGATGTACACTCTATCACTGAACTTGGCAACCCCTGTATGTCTGCTCTAAGATCGACGATGTGGCTTGGAGGTGGCATGCGCGCTATGGCCACTTGAACTTCCATGCGATACAAGACTTGACTTTGAAGGGCATGGTGGATGGAGTACCGCTGAACAGTCACATCAAGCAATTCTACGGTGGCTATGCTCTCAGCAAGCAGAACCATGCACTGTTCCCACAGGCCACGACACACCGCGTCGAGCATAGACTGGAGCTTGTCCACAGCAACCTCTGCGATCCTATCTCGCCAGGAACAGCAGGAGATAACAGATATTTTCTATTGATTGTTGATGACTACAGTAGGTTCATGTGGCTCGAGGTGCTCAAGTCCAAAGACGAGGCATTTGACCACTTTAAGAAGATCAAAGTGAGGGTGGAGACTAAACATGGACGCAAGCTAAAAGATTTTCGATCAGATCTCGGTGGCGAGTTCAACTCCATCGAGTTCTGAGAGTGCTTGCGAGAGCCTGAACTTAACTTCCAGACCCTCCGTGTGTATCTCCTCATCAGTCCAGGATCAAGCTGATGAACACAGGTGAATTGATATCACTGCACACATCACGAAATATTTTAGAAACATAAATAAATGAGTTATAGCAGCGATATGACTAAATAAAGTAATTATGACTTATGCCCCTTACCATTTAGAAGCACAGAGGAAAATAAAGCGTAGATGCCTCCATCTCAACCACAGGCAGTCGACGGAGGCCACGTGACCTAAACCTCGGCATTGACGTAGAAGATACCTCATAGTCTTCATCGTCTTGATAGATATCTGAACACATCCAACAAATAACATGCTCGATGAGTACTTCACGTACCTAGCATGCCCACTCATTAGCAAACCTACCTCATAGTCTTCATCGTCTGATAGATATCTGAACACATCCAACAAATAACATGCTCGATGAGTACTTCACGTACCTAGCATGCCCACTCATTAGCAAACCTACGACTACGTGTAGGTTAAGCAAAGGAAGGGTTTTATGGCTCTTTTGCAGAAAAGCAGCTTTGGTTCTAATAGTACAGTAATTTCGAAAGCATCATTTTGATGAAAACCAGTTTTATTATTAGGGGTGTCTCTCATAAATGTGAGGGTCCACGACCAACACATGCGAGTAAGCCATTCGGCCTAAACTCATCCATAGGTTCCAACCATCTTTTCACATTTCCAAAACTGAGGTAGAGGGAATTAGCAAGGGGGAGAAAGACGGGTCCTTTCATCAGGAATGAGTCATGTGCCATCCGCGACTGTGGATACGGCTAATCGATTAGTTTAACACTCTGCAGAGTTTGTACACTTTACCCACATGACACAATCATCCCATTATGCCAAGCTGCGCAGGCTTGTACACATGTCCATCGGTGTGTCGGCAGGGTGATCGTGACGAGATCTTTTAGTCAATCTCCCCTCGATGCGACATGCCCACCGGGTCTGACACGGAGTTGAGAGTACGTCCCCACCCTCCGGCCTCCCATCTGTGCTAAGATCCTCATAGCTACGTCCATCCTTCTGCGGTACAGCGATGTCGACACCAAGCTTGACTAACCTACTCAATCAAGCTAATGCCCATATAGCATGTGGTCGTACTGTATTCACACTTCTCAAGTCATGACTTCGGCCTTATTCGATACGGACGACCAATGGCTTCTTCAACTCATGAAAAATGACCATTTGCTCCTTCAACTCATGATTCAGCTATCGCCCACACCTTTTAGATGGTAAGTTTCATCCAGAGTAGAAAAGAGAGAGTAGAGAGAGAAAACAATGGGCATCCGGCCCTAGCTCAGCGAGCTCAACAAAGTTTTCAATATCAAGGATCATCGATCCAAAGATTGTTCCTCCGAAGAGGCAAATCAAAACATCCTAAGGATATATTTAAACATGGCTAAGCATTTCTCTACTCTATTCAGAAATAATAACATATTAATCTACTTGGGGTATCAAGTAAATAGGCGACAAGCGGAAAGGTAATGGTGTGTCAATCGACACGCTAGCTATTGGAATAAAACAGCATGCATGTTTATAAATAATAAAATATAATGACTTTGAAGATATAGGATCACATGATCAAGAAGAGAGGGCATGCCTTCGTTGACGAGTTGGTCTTCCTCTCAGGAACTTGTCCTTACCCAACGTTGTTACTCCCTATCCGTCGCAATGGCAATAAAGTGTAAAGAAAATAAACATAAATGCAAATTAAATATCAATGAAAATACCAGAAGAATAGGGCTAGCAGGGTTGGATAGGTGTCAAAGGACAAAGATGAAGGGATAGGATTGTCGAAAGACAACTAGGAAGGTGTGAGATTATATATCTCAACCAGATAGAGTACGTCTACTCGAAGATAGTCTTCTAGATCAGGATCATTCTAGAAAAAGATAGGTTTATGGGATATAGAATTTGCATGTAAAAGGACTAAAGTTAATCTACATGCGAGATAGGGATAGATATGCAACTGGGAACAGGATATGGTCGATGACAACAATAGCACAACCATATGATTAAACATGAAAACCCGACATACTAGTAAAACAAATATGACACATCATACTAGTAGACAAGCGAGGTCCTGGCATGCTAGTTGGCAAGAAATGATAATATGCGACATGTCAATCTATATGAACTACTGTGCAACATACAACTGGACATCATGTAACAAGCTAGATAGACTAGGCATGAAATAGAGATTAGGCAGGACATAGCATAGCACCAAACATACATGCAATCATATGCCACATACAATAATATCAACCCTATTCATGCTATTGTGTACATACAGTGTAGCGATCAACCAACACATACTTCACTTAATAATAACATTATTTTAGTAAAGAATGATTATCAGCAACATATATACATATATTATAATCGATACCATGTATATGTGACTATACACCACCTTATGAACATGCAACATAAGATAACAAGCTAAGCATGCTAGTATACGTTATGATACAACATGCTAAAATACCATATAACCTTATCTAATATAGATATATACCTATATACTGACGATATGTAGATACATAAATTATCTTGCTATATAAACACGGTAACATAGAATTCCTTCATGCTAGTATCACATATGAAATAACAACCTATGCGTCCTAATACATACACATTATATAACAACCAATTAACATGCAACATGATCCTAGTTAAACATAAACAACTTTATTCATGGTACAAACAAGTTTGAACTAAGATGTTGAACCACCTCATGTCTAATGACTATTAAAGTAGAACTATATTGTATATATGCATATTATATTCAACTATGTAAACATGCAACATGTAGCTATATGAATATGGATACACCTATTAATGAACTAAGCATGATTGATCAATATGAAAAATACTCTTAAGGATGAACATATATAACGGGAAAGTAAGAACTACATAACAATCATACATATGACAAATAGGAAACTATATGCTACTAACATACTATTCAATTGGATGATGAAAACGATCATCAAAATTATTACATATGAACACATAATGATGTGAGTGCTTTCAAACAAGGATTAATGGCAGAAAACAATGCCATAATGCACCACAAGATGATAGGAGATTAACTATATGGGTGGTGGCGACATTCGCAACACGAAACGATCAGAATTGCATATAGATCGGTTCTGGACAGACCGGAGAGTTTTAGGCGCTGCACGATGCTCGTTTAACAAAATCATGATCCGCCAATTGGGTTAGAAACAAGACACACAGAGGTACAATCCTACCAAAGGTTTTTGAGAATTCTTACAGACTCAATGGGAAAAGATCAGACAAGTTAGATGTTCTGCAGATTGAATCTGAACGTCCATACACAGCACGTCGGAGATGGATCAATTCCCGATAAACGGCTACATGGATGAAAGTGAAACTTTACAGAGGTGTTCATAGGAACATAATGCTCAATTTGACCAAAGGGATTGATGAAATACACAACAGATCAATGGTAAAAGAGGTGATAATGCCGTTGTACCATTCATGCAAAACATCTGGATACGAATAGCAGCATGAAGACACTTGATTTCCTGGAGATTGGACCGTTGGATTGCCTTCAATTTTGTGGAGATGATCCTGACAACATTTTCTATGATCCCACTAAACGGATCTTGAAAAGGAGGTCCGAGCCGACGACGCGCAAAATAACTAGGTGCAAATAGCACGTTAGTATTTGGAAATTCCCGGTGATTGCACTGTTGGATCTTCACCAAATTTTGCAGAGAGGTAGAGGAAAGGTTATACACAATCTCACTGAAGTGATTTGCCAAGAGAAGTTCGAGGCGACAGGAATTGGGAAAATACTTAGGCAATATGTGCTGTTCAGAAACTGCACGGGAGGCAAAAAGGGGTGGCGGCTGTTTGGAGGGTTTGGGGCTAGGGTTTCATGGGAAAAGAGTGTGGGGAGTGGGAAAGAGGTGAAGGGGTGTGGGTATTTATAAGAGGGTTAGGGGAAAGAGTTTTCACGCAAATCCAATTAGAACAGGGGTAGTGGTGCACGCTGCGCTACGCAGAACTCGCCGGGGTGGCTGCTCAAGGGAGGAAATGAGGCAGCGGTACGCTGGGTGGGATGAACCGGGATGGCGGCCATAAAGGAAAGGAGAAAACCAAAATAAAACAAAGAATAGTAGAGCGAGATTAAATATCAAACGAACTCTGAAAATTCTGAGAAAAACTCTGGAGACATATTCCAAATTGAAAAGCCAATCCAATTCAAGTTGGATTAATTCAAATTAACTCAGGTCCAATTTGTGAAATTCTAATTACGATTTAATTCATTCGAGAATAAACAACGAAATTTTCTAGCTCTGATTTTTGAATAAAAGTTTTTTTGAAAAGCTCTGAAAATCAGGATGTTACAGTACTGCGACACCTTACTCACCATAGCAAAACGGCATCATGTGGGCCACAACCAAACCATGGTGGAGATGGCTTGTTGCCTACTGAAAAGCATGAGCATGCCATCTAGATTTTGGGGAAAATGGTGAAGACTGTGATGTACATCCAAAACCACTCATCGATGAGGAGCCTGGATGGAAAGACACCGTATAAGGTGTGGCACAATAGGAAACCTAAGGTCTCCCATGTTAGGACCTTTGAGTGCATCATGCACGTCAAGAGGCTCAGACCTGGCATCAACAAGCTTGCAGATCGCTCAACATCAATGGTTTTCATCAGTTATGAGGAAGGAGCGGAAGCTTACCAGGTGTTTGATCCGAAGACAAATAAGCTTCATGTGACTCGGGATGTCACGTCTGAAGAGCATGGTAAGTATGACCGGCCGTCACTCAGCAACACCCCAAACGATGATACGTTCACCATGGAATATGCCACAGAATAGTATAGCATGCCTGGCCCTGCCCCAGCATCACCCCGGTTTGATGGCCATGTTCCACCAGTCAGACACTCGGCATCGACATCGATGTCGACATCTTCCCCGACATCACCCACATCGTCACAAACAATAGTGCCTGTTCACACGGGCGTTGAGTGGACTTCACCTCCATGTCACAATGACATGCTCGGCACTGATGACAAACTTCACCAATGCTGCTACTGCAAGTTGTCAAACGTCAACAACACCATCGAGGAGGACAACAACGAGCTATCCGGACTCTGTCTCTTAGTAGCAAAAGAACCACCGAGCATGGAGGCAACACTTGGTTTAGCATAATGGACGACGAGCTAGCCTCCATCCGTAGCAACCGCACATGGGAGCTCACCACACTCTCGACGGGATATAGAGCCATAGGGCTCAAATGGGTCTTCAAGGTGAAGAAGGATCTTGAGGGCAAAGTGGTGAAGCACAAGGTACGTCTCGTCACAAAAGGGTATGCTCAGCAACAAGGGGTGGGCTTCGACGAAGTTTTTTCACCAATGGCGCGTATGGAGATGGTGCGGCTCTTGTTGGCATTTGCCGCGCATGGCGGATGGGAGGTGCACACATGGACGTAAAATCGACGTTTCTAAGCGGAGACCTCGAGGAGGTGTACGTGCACCAGCCACCCGGATTCATCGACCCATGACAACAAGCACAAGATGTTCAAACTGCACGAGGCATGTATGGCTACAATAGACACTACATGCATGGAATGCCAAGCTATATGCATCACTTATCTTGCTTGGGCTTGAGCGCAGCATGTTGAAGCATGCTATGTAGAAGAGGACGAACGACATGTCAACACTGCTAATTGGCGTCTATGTCGATGACCTAATCATCACCGACACCTGCGTCGATGATATCACCACATTCAAGGAGCAGATGCATCATCTGTTTGAGATGAGTGACCTTGGGCTCCTGAGCTACTACCTTAGGATCAAGGTCAAACAGGGTGGGGGAATAGATCACTCTCTGTCGGAGTGCCTACATTGGCAAGATCCTTGAAAAAGCCGGCATGACGGGGTGTAAGGCGTGCCACACACTGATGGAGAATTGGTGAAGTTGAGCAAGAAGGATACGGGCACTATAGTGGATGCGATACGATACTAGAGTATGGTTGGGAGTTTTTGCTACATCTGCAACATGAGACCTGACATCGCTTACGCAGTTGGGATCGTGAGCAGGTTCATGGAGGCACCGAACACATCACACCATGCGGCGTCATTGAAGTGACATCTGTACGACAGGCTTAGGGGTGATTTTTTGAATTCAAGCATGTTAGGTTTTTGTAAATCCAATAGGTTGTCATGTAAACGACAAGAGTTGGAGTCCATGTCGTCTTGGATTAGAATTCCTGGTTGTGTTGGACGCGGGAGTTGTAAATCGTGTTCTAGGAGGATTAAGGGTCCGAGTCCTAGTAGTGTGCATGTAATTTAAGATGCCTATATAAGAAAGGGTAAGGCTTAGTAAAGCTGCAAATTGAGCAGCAGAAAATCATTATTTGTCTCTTGTATTCTTCAACAAGCACAACTGATATAAGAGCATATTGAGTCCCCAATTAGCCTGCCAATAGCTTGACAAGTCAACTATTGGCAAATGCCAATGTTTACATGATTATAGTCAACTAGTTGATAGCCAATGTTTGGCAAGTCAAATTAGGACTCCAAACCAAACATGCTCTATATGGGTGAAGGCGGTTAGGATAATTATCGACCCAAATCATTTATGAATCTGATCGCATATGATATGGGAAGAGATTTTTGACACCGAGCACTGTTCACTCTGATTCCGAATCCATTGTATAGGATATGGTATAGGATACAGTAGTACTATTTAAAAAACTAACTAAAGAAGTATCATAGTCAGTTCAAAATATGAACCGACTGAGATAGTGTAATTTTTTCTAGTTGGGTTTGCCTAAAAACCGGCTGAGTATTTTGGCCTAGGCCCAACACCGAACCCTACTATCCCCAATCACCCTAACCCCGCCCGTGCCCCTCATCCCCTTCTACTCTTCCGCCACCACCCTCTTCCTCTCTCTTTCTCGATCCCTCTGTCCCTCTACCCCCTCCAAATCCACCACCGCCTGCTTCTCCCTCCTCTCCAAATCCGCCTGCCCCTCTTCCTCTCCTCCACATCTATTGCTGCCACCCCTCTCTAGGGCTCCTTCTCCTCCAACCTCGTCCACAACTACTGCCACGGCGACGGGGCACCTCCCAGAGGAGATGCAAATGTTGGCAGAGAGGAGGGAGATCGCGGCCATGAGAAGGGCCTCATGGAAGTCATCGAGGGTGGTGGGCTTGGCATGGAGGACCTAGATCTTGGTGTCATGGAGAGGGGAGGTGGTCGGCAATGGCGGCGAGGAGGAGGATGCCCAGATCACACTTTCACATCTTCCTCGATCATGGCGGCGGCTGCTCCTTCAACTCCGGCCACTAGACCAACCTTGTTGTTCAAGGTTACAACGAGCTTTGTGCTGCGGCACCAGCTGACAGCGCGGTTGCAGGACCAAATGATTAGGCTGCAGGACAGATTCAGAGGGGTTGTAGCAGCAGGAGACGCTCGACACGCTGCCCAAGGCCATCATGTCCAGTATTTCCCACCACCTCTTCTTCTCCCTCGTCCGGAATGGACCAACTTGGAGGCATGGGCGACGATGAGGCTTGGACGATTGACGAGGAGGATTAGCCATGGGTCGACCACCTTTTTTTAATTTTTTAGTTAGTGTCCTAGTCGGATCAATATAGTCAACCAATGTAATTATTTTTGCAGCCGGTTTAGTACTCTCACCCAATTGAGTAGTTATTTGTTTACAGTCGGTTCTCAAAATATTATTACTTCCCTTTGCTTATAGTCGGTTCTCAAAACCGGCTCTGATGGCCATTTTCAACTGGCTAAGATGATCCTTTTTATAGTAGTGTTATCTCATCACCATCTAGTAATGGTTGCTCATTGATTGTGTACTCCTGTGACTTGTTAATTGTTAGATATTAATGTGTACATCTACTGTTTAGTACTTAATTTTACACATATTATTTTGTTGAAAATATATATCTCTCTATGTGTGTGCTATCCACCAACTTTATCTGTTGTCTATCTGAGTCCGGCCTATTTTCGTACCACATCCAACTCCAACAGTCTGTATTGGTATCCGCATCTAAGCAATATCCACTTCTTATCCTAATCTAATGAAAAAATATGGTATAAGATACACTTAAAACACTACCCAACCAAATCTGATATGTGATCACCCCTAATGGTCTGGCTGCCTAAACCGCTTGTCATACCTAATGGTGGCTCCAACCCTGCGTCAAGTACTCAAGTGGTAACAACCGTGATTCCTGCCTTTCTGAGGTGGGTGGTAGGAATATTTTAATTTAAACTCATGTAGCATACCAATATCCTCTGTCCATCTAAGAGCACTCCCAATGCATTGTCTCTTAAGTTGTATCTTATTGTATTAAATAACTGGTTAGATACAACCTTCTCAATGGTTTGTATCTTAGTGTTGTCTCTAAAAAGCTTTCATTTATTATATTTTATGATCAATACTACCACCTTGTAGCCTGATTGTGGTATAACTCTAGTACATAGTAGTATGGGTATAAACGACATAAGATCACTCAAGAGTTAATTTGCAACGATTACACTAAGAGCCATTTCTAGATTAAGGGACAACTTCCCTCTCTCTCCTCTATAATTATCCCACCATATACGTTTTTTGCCTAGGTAGCATGGATTAAGAGACAGCTAAGGTGGAGCATTGAGACTGCCCTAATCTAGAGAAAATTGAGAGAAATACGAGGACACTGATACTCCATTTATTCGTAAATAGCTATTATTTTAGATATCGACATAGTTTCCAATACACATTTTTGACCATTATTTTTTATATGTAAATATTAGCAAAAAATTATTTAAAAAATTTATTTCAAAAAGACATTAATGACAAATTTAATGATACTACTTTCACCTCACAAATCTAAATATTTTTTACTCTATTAGTAGTCAAAGTTTAAAAAATTTGACTATATAATTTTTAAAATATCACTTATTTCTGAATAGAGGTAGTAGCATCTAATCTGGAGATGGCTATTCCCCCTATGTATTTTTTTTATTCCAAATGAGGACTACCGAGTTAATTTGAGCACAGAGATAGCAAAGTGACGAGATAACAGCTATCATAGGTTGGCTGAGCATATTTCTTCAGAAGAACATTGTAAAATTGTATTACCTTGGTTTGGAGAAAGATGACGTTTTAAAAAGCGTATAGTCTTTTTTATCATTAACTAGTAGAATATAAAAGAATATTTAAATTAGTTGGATAGAAATACGATGATTAGATTTGTCATAAAAAATAATTTTATAATGTAATAATTGTATAACTTTTTAGTAACATATTCATGTGCAAGATAACGATCAAAGTTACATATCGAAGATTGTGCCTATGTGAAAAAAACAATTACGAACGGAAGGAATACCATACATTTCACATGAATTTTTAGTTTTTCTAAAATAATGTATTTTCTTCGGTGATGTTTAGTAGTGTCACGGCGCTGGCAGTGGTCATGAGCAAGGGCGCCATGCCAAACGAGATGTTGTTGGGCTGTGGTAGGGAGATTTCAAAGGAGTGGGTTGTGGGCCAAGGCCTGTGAGGGCGTGCGTGGCCCATGTGGTGTGAGAGTGACACAGCAGCGTCCAGGGTATTTAAATGTTCGTTGTGTCTGTAATACTCATGTAATGTTTATCTCAAGAAACAAATCACACTCCCGTATCCCCTTCGTCTCTCAGTGTCTCAAATTATCGTGTTGTTCTCGTCCGAATTCGTTGATCCGTGACTAGGGCAGGTTAGGGATACAACAGTTGGTAGAGCTCTGATTCTATCCATTTTGCGCTCGCTATTCTCTTGAAAAGTGCGCTCGCTATTCTCGTGACCGATTTGTAACATCCATTGCGAAAGGTGCTATTTGATTTCGATTGGATCGGCACAAAATCCCTAGCTCGGTTAGATCGATTTGGAGTCGAGTCACAGCAGAACTGAAGAGGCAGCCTGCACAAGTCCAGCAAATCGTGGACGCAATTGGAGCCCTTTAGGATGGCTTGAACTTGTGCATAAACCGGCTGTCCAGGTAAGCTCCCCATAAGTCACAGTGAAAATAAGCTCTGAAATAAAAACTGCCTGTTAAGAACGGCTTGTGAAAGTGAGTTTATTGTGTATGGTGAAAAGTGCAAAGATTGAATTACCCCTGCAATCGTTTGTTTGCTATTTAATAGATAGATACATAACCAGGAAAGTCCATGCATACACAAACAATAACATTATACCATGAGAATTGTTTGAATTTTCCACGTATTTTTTCATTATGTACAGTGACTGATTTCCATTAGTGTATAGTACACTAACATATACTGATTTTCATTAGCGTATAGTACACCAACATATACGGCAAAGAACATGCAACACATACACTCTTCACTCTAAGATCACCAACACATATACAAATCATAGCATATACACCAACCGATTCCAATAGCAGTACAGATCACCAAAATATTTCATGTACCCTAGAACATCAATAAACAGCTTTGTTCCTAATCCAATCGCTTGAAGCACACATCTTATGTAAGAGCAAAATATTATTTAAGTTCTAAGATTGCAAAACACATCTTATGACAAAACATTACAAGTTTCAAATTCCAACTAGATCGGTGCAATGTTTGACATCATGAGTAGACATCTCAAAGATTAACAAGTCCATGCTGAGGGCTTTGCTCTGCAAGAGCATGTTTGATGTTAATGTTTTGTGCGATGAACAATTGAGAAGAGAGGAATGTCACCTCCACGGTGGGTTGCACGAAGGGCGGAGGGAGCGACGCTTGGTGGCGTCGGCTTGGGACGGTCCACGGCGGGCGTGGGGAGGACAGCGGCGGGACGAAGTAGCGCTTGGTGGCTGCGACTTGAGAGGCACCTGCAGCGATGGCTGGAGGGAGAGGAGGGGACAGCAGGTGTGGGGTGGACGGCAGGCATGGGGAGGAAACGGTCGAGGGCATGGAGTGGAGGCGGGGAGGTTGCACGGGCTTGTAGTGGCTGGCCGGCGGAGGCAGCTCGGGGACCGGCTTGGAGTGGGGCTTGGCGGCGACCGGCTCGGCCGGCGCTAGGCAGCGATCGGTGCGGGGCAGATCTTGGCGGGGCTTGGCAGCGACCAGCTTGGGCGGCGTTTGGGGACGACCGGTGCGGGTAGATCTGGGGGGTGGAAGGTCGAGCGAGAGGCGGAACTCGGCAGCGGGCAATGGTGCAGGGCAGCAGCGGTGATTGCTGTCCTCACCCGCGTCTGCTCGGGGAGGATGTCACGTGGAGGGCGGTGACAGGGGAGATCGGCGGGGAGGGGGAAGGGCGGCAATGGGGAGGAACGGCGTGGGAGAGGAACGGCCAGCGCAGGAGGGTGGCGGCGGTGACCGCGGGGGGAGGATGTTCGGCACAGGGATCTAACGACAGGAGCAAGGCTGCGAGTGGGAAAAGGGAGGAGGGAAAGATTTTAGGTCTACGAGTGTAAGTTTTTCTATGATTACAATGAACTTTGAGGGCAATAGTTCGAATAGGGTAAGTGAGGGGGAGAAGAAGCTCAGGAAGCCTCAAATTTGAGGCTTCCTGATACCAACAGGAATTCACACAAGCTTAAAATTTAAGCCCCATCTCAAATACCCCTTAGGTTTAGCTTTTGGCTTATTTTCACCCATAAGCTCCCCATAAGCTATCCCTAAGGGGGCCTGGTGATATGGAACAGAGGCTTATGGAGGTGGTGGAGGCAGCGAATAAACAAGCGATAGCATTGGGCAACGTACGACCATGAGTGGTGACAATCGGCGAGCAGCTGGATCACCAGGGCATGTAGATTGACCACTTTCAGCAGAACATGACATTGTCCATGGATTCGCTTGGGAGCAAGTTGCGGTGGCGAAGACGCTGAAGGAACGGCAGCCACCACCAGCGGTGGATCCACGCCTTCCGGCGGGGGATGGCATCGTCAGAGCAAGACCAACCACCCCACCACTACGGTTGCCTCAGGTCCAATTTCCTCCCCCTACTCCTATTGTGTGAGACAGTCCTAGGTACAGTTCAGACGGGGAGCATGGCCGTAGGTGTAGTTGGACATCGAAGATGATAAAAGGACCAAGGCTATCGACTAGAGGGAAAACGAATAGGAGATTATCACAATTTGTAACCAGATCCAGTCCTATGCATACTAGTAGACAATAAATGCAAGATAAACAAGTATGAAAAGGTGATGAAGATAACAATCACACGAGAGACGATGATTTATTGTCAAAGTTTGAGTCTTTGGCAACGCTCTACGTTTTCGTTGAGAAAGCTTGATCCAACAATCGAAGCCGGCACCGAAACTTGCTCTTTCCCCCAAAGAAGCTTGCCGATGTGAAGCCTCGCTCTCTTGTGACAGCTCTTTACCTTGCGATAGATGAGCTCCAGACTCTCACAAACTTGATGAGGTGCTTCACACTTCATTTTGAAGGGCTCTAAATGACTCCTAACCGTCTAAGAGACGTTAATTTCCAAGAGTAATAGACTTCAATTAATTTGGTTTGGAGATGAACTCTTACTTGATGATCAACTAAGGCTCAATCTCTATCTCTCAAAAAATTTCTCACAAAGAATGAAGCTTTGGCTTGAGGTACTGTGGTAGGAGGCTTACGAGAGCAGAAAATAAATGTTTTAAAGAGTTATTTATGCAAAAAGGATTGGGGCTTATATATAGCCAACCCTCAAAAACTATCTATTATGCAGAAAGCGGAAGAACTAGGAGCTTCCGACTTTGAACTCAAAAGTTCTGACATTTTAAAACCAACGGTTATATTACTGTTCAGAAATAGATCTCGGAACAATTGATAAAAACTTGAAGGTTCCGACTTTCAGAGCACAGCGAACATGTGCTAATATCGGAGGTTCCAAAATGGAACTTGGACCTTCCGGGATATTGAATAGCCTTAACAAAGCATTTCCAGAACAGATATTCAGAGGCTCCGACATTGCACTCAGGACTTCTGAAATTTCAAAATACCTCGAATTAGGTGTTATAGAACATGAACTTAGAGGCTCTAGAAATAATCTTAGACAATCCAAGATTTCAAAGAAAGTTCAGGACAGAGACTCGGAGCATCTGCAACACTTTCGGTTGCTCCGACTTTAGATCACTCAGGATTTTGGCAGTTCAAGAACCTAAACTTGGAGGGTCTAGAAATAAACTTGGATATTCTGAGATTTTAAAGAAAGTCCAAAACAGAGACTCAAAGAATCGAGGAAACTTCTGATGGCTCCGACTTTTTAGCACTTGGGAGGCATTTTCAGAACCTAAACTCGGAGGTTACGGGACATCTCAGATGTTCCGACATCTAGAAATCCAGGAAGGTCAACTTATAGGATCCGAATTCCCTGACTTCACACAGAGAACTGGATCTGAGATACTTCGAGATGGATCTCAGATGTTTCAACTTTTGTTGTAAAAGGGTGTAGGGAGATTTCAAAGGCCTCTTTAGATTTTAAAATTGGTTATTAGTACATCATTAGCAAGGTACTCTCACCAGCTGCTTGATTTCAGCCCCACCTTAGTAGTACTGTTTATTCTAAACTTAACATGATTCCAAGAACCACTAGAAGAGTTAGAAAATGTCATTAATCTTTTTTTTCAAGCCGTTCATCTTTAAAACACCTTTTATATGGGTCACCAAAGCTGGCTACAACATTTCTTCATGAGACTAACTACCCAACCACACTTGATGCACACATTAGTCCTTTAATCGTTTTATTATTAATCACCAAAACTCATTTAGGAGTCAAGATGCACTTTTAGATAAAGTTCCCTCGTTATGATGGCACAGATGTATTTGGATTGATAAGTGTCACACGTTTATTTGCTATGTACAATATTCCTGAGGGGTTCAAAGCTGCTGCAGCTTCTATGTACATGGTAGATAGAGCAGCCCATTGGTACCAAGCTTTCAATATGGTTCAGGGTGGGCACACTTGGGATGAACTTTGGGCTGCAGTTCTGTCAGAATTTAAAGGAAATTTTCAACGCTACAAGATGCGTGAGCTGTGTGTATTGAAACAACGAGGAACAATGGCTGAATATAAGCGCCAATTTGATTTGTTGGTGTACCAGATTCGCTTGTATGATCCTTCCATTGGAGGCCTGATGTTAGTGTTATAGTGCTTGGCCTGAAGGATGACCTCAAAGCTGCAGTTGAGGTTCAAATGCTTGACTGTGTGGAAGGCAGCTATGATTACTCAAGCGTAGGAGGGTGTGTTGGAGTGTATGCAGAAAGTGCTATTCAGGCAGGCCACCAAGCGCAGTACCTCTTTTCAAAAGTCTGGCTCTAACAGCAAGGTTGCAGCTGCCCCTGTACCTGTGGGTTTCAAATTGGATAAGCTCGGGATTTATGGAAGGCCAAGCAGTTGAAGGATTACCATAGGGCTAATGGTCTGTGTTTCGAGTGTGGGGAGAAGTATTCACCTGGTCATCAATCTCAACAGGTGGTACCTGCCTAGATCAAAGTTATGCAAGTGAGGAAATCTTGTTTGATGACATGCTTGATGCCTTAGTTTCAGGAGAGGACCCGGAAGACTGTGATGTCCATGTCTGTCTTAAGGCCATCTCCAACCCACATCCCTAATTTCACTTCCCAAATTTCCATTTGGGAAGTCACTCCCAAAAAATCTCTTCTCTAAATTTCTTTCTCCTCCAACCCACTTCCCTAATCTCACTCCCTATATTCCACTCTCCTATATTTAATCAATATCCTATAACTACCGCCAGCACATCATCTCTTTCTCTCTTCTACGTTCTCTCCAAAGCCCCACGGCGGACTAAGGTATATTCCACTCTCCCTAGCCATTTTTCCCCCAATTCTTCTTCCCCAATTTCCTTCTTCCCCCGTGGCCCATTGGGCTTGTCGCCGCCACCCTCGGTGAGGTAGCCGCCGCCCCATCGCCCCTCCGCTCCGCCCTCCCTAGCTCTTCCGCCGCGCCGCCCGCATCCCCTGTCCGAGCTCCACCGCCGGCGCCTTCTTCTAGTCTCGTCGCCCCTACCGCCCCACCGGTTCTTTTCCGCGCCGGCGTCGGACCTCACCTCCGCGCCGCCCTGGCCGAGCACTCCCCTACATCGCCGCTAGCAACCGCTACTGCCCTGCCTCCACTACCAGCGCGCCAAGCCTCGCCTCTCCAGCACCGCCTGACGGGGCTGGTTGTCCCGCAGCCGAGGCCGACAGGCCCAAGCCCGCCGCGCCGTCCACGCCATGCTCCGCGGCTTCCCGGGCCTCTCGCGCCAGTTGTTCCGGTGGGCGGAGAGCACCCCACGCGGTTTCCCCGGTCCACTTCTGTGTTCGCCGCCGTCCTCGTCCCGCTCATAGAGGCCGGCCACTACCACACCGAGCCGAGACCCCGAGCCCCTACAGCAACCCCACCTCCAGCGAGCTCCGAGCACATCATCTCTTTCTCTCTTCTGCGTTCTCTCCAAAGCCCCACGGCGGACTAAGGTATATACCACTCTCCCTAGCCATTTTTTCCCCCAATTCTTCTTCCCCAATTTCCTTCTTCCCCCGTGGCCCATCCAAAAACATCATCTATTTGCTGTTCACTTCCTATGACTCTGGATGCGGGGCTGCTCGAGGTGGCGGACCTGCTCGGGACGGGGCACTGCTTAGGGAAGAGGACCTGCACCGGAGGGGATAGATCCGGTGGACCAACAGAGGATTCGAAGGCGACGTACCTTGACTGGATGCTCCGACGACGAAGAGCAGCACCCAGAATCGGGGGGAGGGGAGGCCGCCGCCGCCGAGGAAGGAAGACTCCGAGCGCGAGCGCGAACTCGATGGGGACGGTCAGTTGCTGATTTGGGAAGTGAAGTTCACTCCTCACCGAAGGGAAGTCGGGAGGGGCGGATGGTCACTGCTACAACGAAGGGGAGTACGAAGGGAAGCGGGTTGGAGCGCCGTTTTGGAGCTGGATACCCTAATTTTGGGATAGGGATTCAAAAGGGCGGTGGGTTGGAGATGGCCTAATGCCCTCTCTGGTGCAGACCATCCAAATAGAATCAAATTGTGAGCTCTGGTTGGAAATAGAGATGCTTATGCTTGTTGACTCTGGCAGTCCACACAGTTTTGTGGATACAACTCTTGTCCACAGACGCAGCTGTGAACTCAGACTATTGTACCCACTAAGGTCAAAGTAGCAAATGGGGCTCTTCTGCAATGCATGAATGAAGTAACTGCATTCAGCTGGTGGATTAGTGATTATACTTTTCATCATGATATGAAAATGTTGGCGTTGGGGGAGCTATGATGCAATCTTGGGAATAGACTAGTTAGCGTTGTGGGGACCCATGCAGTGTCATTGGGCTAAGAAATTGGTCAGATTTGATTACTCCCTCCGTCCACAAATGTAAGGCGTGCACGGAATTTAAGGACTAACTTTGACCACATTTAAGCTAATAATATTAAATTATATAATACAAAAATGACATCATTTGAAAATATATTTGAATATGAATCTAATGGTACCACTACTATGTCATATAAGTCAATAGTATTAGTTTAATGTTGGTCAAAGTTAGACCTTAAATTCCATGCACGCCTTACATTTGTGGACGGAGGGAGTATAAAGGTAAAGTGGTCAAACTCGAGGGGACTCTCACTTTTGCTGAAGTCAGTGAACTACAACAAGTTTCCTTTGATCAAGTGCTGAAGAGCCACAGGGGTAATGACATTGGGCTGTAGTTACTTTGGAACAAGTCAGTGACAGTGCTTTGGATCAAGTTCCTGCTGTTATTAAGGATACTTTGGATCAATACAAAGATGCTTTTAGGATCCCAAGCAACTGCCACCACACAGTGTTTGACCATGCCATATCCCTGTTACCTGGTCAGCACCTGTCAATTGCAGACCAGACGAATACTCCCCATTGAAATGATTGCATCAGGAATTATCACACCAAGTATGAGTCCGTTTGCTTCACCATTTTCGTTAGTGAAAAAGAGAGATCACACTTGGAGGTTTTGTATAAATTACAGAAGATTTAGTGCTAATACAGTCAAAAGTAAATTTCTCTTGCCCATTGTTGATAAACTCCTTGATGAGTTGGCTGGCACAAAGTGGTTTTCTGAGTATCACCAAATAAGAATGGTGGAGAGTGCTGAGTTCAAGGCAACATTTAAGACACACCATGGCCAATTTCAGTTTAGGGTCATGCCCTTTGGCTTGACCAATGCTCCCGCAACTTTTCAATGCTTGATGAGTTCTGTTTTTGCCTCCAGACAATAGAAAGTTTGTCTTGATATTTATGGATGATATATTGGGTTATGGTCAGAATTTGCAAGCTCATACTACTCACTTAAAGTTAGTGTTAGATACTCTCAGGCATCATCAGTTATATGCTAAGTGGAGCAAGTGTGTTTTTGTAGCCCAACGGCTAGAGTATCTAGGCCATGTTATCTTTGTTAAGGAGTTGCCACTGATCCTGAGAAAATAGCAGCTATGCTTCATTGGCCTGTTCTAGACATTATGAGTGAACTGAGGGGATTTCTGGATTTGACAGGGTACTATCGCAAGTTTGTCAAAAAATATAGAGGAAATTACACCGGAGATACATAAACTTGGCAGGTGGTTTCAGATTGGTACAAAAACTACCGAAACGTTTCAATCGGGTACAATAACTTGGCTTTAATGCTTACAGCGGTACAAAACGGGTCGCGTCGGGCTTGCTGAGGGCGACGCGCGGTGTCGGGAGCAACGCGAGGTCTCGCGTCGCCCTTTGCCGGGGCGACGGTGGCACAGGGCGACGGTCTCACACGCCGGCGACATTCGAAATTCCAAAATATACGTGACATTTCTTGATTTTTTAAAATCATGTATAAGTTCCAAAAAAATCTAAAAAAAATTCATACCGGTTTATAATGGAATGAAGTATACACACGTAAATTTTCGTAAAATAATATGCATTTTTGTGACCTATGTAAAAAAAACAAATCGAACGGGCAAAAATTAAACTGTAGCTACTGGATGCGTCGCACTGCTACAGTGCGACACATACACTGTAGCGCAGATGCATCGCACTTCTACAGTGCGACACATACACTGTAGCACAGTTTAATTTTTTCCCCGTTCGATTTGTTTTTTTACACAGATCACAAAAATGCATATTATTTTACGAAAATTTACGTGTGTATACTTCATTCCATTATAAACCGGTATGAATTTTTTTAGAACTTATACATGATTTTAAAAAATCGAGAAATGTCACGTATATTTTGGAATTTCAAATTTCGCCGGCGTGTACGCGTGTCTGTCAATGCCAAAATTAACGCGCGCGACACGTGTACACGCCGGCGAAATTCGAAATTCCAAAATATATGTGACATTTCTCGATTTTTTAAAATCATGTATATGTTCTAAAAAAATCTAAAAAATTCATATCGGTTTATAATGGAATGAAGTATACACACGTAAATTTTCGTAAAATAATATGCATTTTTGTGACCTGTGTAAAAAAAACAAATCGAACGGGCAAAAAATTAAACTGTGCTACAGTGTATGTGTCGCACTGTAGAAGTGCGATGCATCCGCGCTACAGTGTATGTGTCGCACTGTAGAAGTGTGACGCATCCAGTAGCTACAGTTTAATTTTTTTCCCGTTCGATTTGTTTTTTTACATAGGTCACAAAAATGCATATTATTTTACGAAAATTTACATGTGTATACTTCATTCCATTATAAACCGGTATGAATTTTTTAGATTTTTTGGAACTTATACATAATTTTAAAAATCGAGAAATGTCGCTGGCGTGTGAGACCGTCGCCCCGGCACAGGCGACGCGAGACCTCGTGTCGCTCCCGCCCAGTCCGACGCGAGATACGTGTCGCTTGACACCGCGCGTCGTCCTCAGCAAGCCCGACGCGACCCGTTTATCCGATTGAAACATTTCGGTAGTTTTTGTACCAATCTGAAACCACCTGCCAAGTTTATGTACCTCCGGTGCAATTTCCTCAAAAATATAGCACCATTGCTAAACCTTTGACCTCTCTCTTACAGAAAAAGGCATTTCAGTGGTCTCCTGAGGCGCAGGTTGCTTTTGACAAATTGAAACAAGCTATGAGTGAAACTAGCATTACCAAATTTCCAGCAGCCCTTCCGTGTGGAAACAGATGCTTATGATACTGGCATTGGAGCTATTTTGAGCCAATCTCCTCGGAATAGGAAGCTGTCCATTTATGAGAAAGAATTCTTAGCTATTATGATGGCACTAGAGAAGTGGAGAACTTATCTCCAGAGAACCACTTATACAATCAAGGCAGATCATAAAAGCCTTTGCCATCTTGAGGATCAAGTTCTCCATTCTGATCTTCAAAAGAAGGCTATGACTAAGCTTATTGGACTTCAGTATTCCTTCCAGTATAAGAAAGGGGTGGATAATATTGTTGGTGATGCTCTCTCTAGAGTTGGGCATTAATATCAAATGCAGGCTATTTCTATAGCACAACCTCTTTGGATCAGGATGTGCTCAATTCATATGAAGTGGATCCTAATGCTCAACCGCTTATTAACGGGGTATTCTTTGGTGGACGAAATCATTAAATTTCAGGGGGGCATTTGGATAGGAGCCAATTCTAGCCTTCAAACCAAATTTATTGAGGCATTTCATGCCTCACCTGTTGGTGGACACTCAGGAATTCAAGCCACTTTTCAAAGGGTCAAGAAATTATTTGCATGGGCGGGGGCTTAAGCAAGCTGTGGAGAATTTTGTGAAACAATGTGCTATCTGTCAGCAAGCAAAACATGAGCACTGTAAGGTCCCTGGTCTTCTCTGGCCCCTCCCTATTACTGTGGTGTTTGGAGATGTGGCAATGGATTTTATGGAAGGTCTACCTAGATCCGAGGGCTTTAATTGCGTTCTTGTAATGGTAGACACATTCTCCAAATACAATCATTTTATCCCACTAAAACATCCCTTTACTGCCACAATTGTTGCCAAACAATTCTTACATCACATAGTCAGGTTACGTGGCATTCCTAGAATAATTGTGTCTGACAGAGGTAAAATATTTACCAGCACTTTTTGGAAAGAGTTGTTTAGACTGCGGGATACTAAGCTGCAAACGTCTACTGCCTATCACCCCCAATCTGATGGCCAGAGTGAGAGGGTGAATCAGTGTGAAAATATATCTAAGATGTGCAGTACATGATACACCTACCAAATGGTCCTCTTGGTTGCCCCTTGTTGAGTTTTGGTATAATACTAGCCACCATTCTGCTATTGGCTGTTCACCCTTCAAAGTCTTGTATGGTTGTGAACCTCATTATGGGTAGTTACCTGACCCAGCACACTCCTTCAATGTGGATGTCCAAGATTTCTTGGTTGAACGAGACAATTACTCTGCTATGCTCAAACTGCATCTCCGAAAGGCTCAGCTTCGCATGAAACAGTATGTGATCAGGGGCGCATAGCTCGACAGTTTCAGGTCGATGAGTCGGTGTATCTGAAGCTGCAACCGTATGCTCAATCTTCCTTGGTGACCGTCCGTTTCCAAAACTTTCCTTCAAGTACTATGGTCCTTATAAGATATTGGAATGCATTGGCTCAGCAGAATATAAGCTTGAACTGCCAGCTGGAGCTCAAATACATCTTGTCTTTCATGTTTCACAAGTGAAAGGTATACATCCTTGATCACACTCCTGTGTACACTTCTCTGCCTACTCCCGTTGAGTTGGATGCTGACAGGGGCGGAGCTGGAGCTAAATGGGCCCTGAGGCACTGCTGCTGGCCCATCCTGATGCCTCGGGCCTTATAGGTCATAATTAGCACTAAATTTTTTTTGACCCTGTTGCGTGTGCCACAGGGCTGGCACATTGGGCTCCGCCCCTGGATGCTGATATATTAAAACCTGAGGAAATCTTGGATCGACGGTTGGTTAAGAAAGGTAATGCAGCACATCTTCAAGTTTTGATTCAGTGGACCTCTTTACCTGCGACATCAGCCACCTGGGAGGATTATGATGTTCTTCAGGCGAGGTTCCATGGTGCACTAGCTCGGGGCAAGTTGGCTCTCGAGGGGGCGCCGCTGTCACGGCGTTGGCTGTGGTCAAGGGCAAAGGCGCCGTGCCAAACGAGATGATGCTGGGCTGTGGCAGGGAGACCGCAAAGGAGTGGGTTGTGGGCTAGGCCTGGAAAGATGAGCGTGGCCCATGTGGTGTGAGAGTTCGACACAGCGGTGTTTAGGGGTATTTAACTATTCGTCGCGTCTGCAAGACTCACGTAATGTTTATCTCAAGAAACAAATCTCGCTCCCGTATCCCCTTCGTCTCTCTCAGTCTCAAGTTATCGTGTTGTTCTTGTCTAACGATCCGTGACTAGGGCAGGTCAGGGTACCAGTTCAATCACTAAAATGCCCTTAAGTGCGCGGCTATAGTTAACTAAGCCTACGCCCATACGATAGGGGGATGGGGCAAGTGGAAAATGTCACCTTGAGAAGCGTGAGAATAATATAAGTATTTGCAGACAAAAATATACTAGTCAAAAGTGATGAATAAACGCGAAACAATTCGCCTTTCAGACTCCCAAAAATTAAAAGACAAAAACTTCAGCACAGGTCCCAAAATGTCGCGCCGACCGGGAAATGCAATCCTACCTCACCTCGCAGTCCCACCATCCACACTTGTAAGCTGTCACCTTGTCCCCTGTCCCCTCGCTCCTCTCTGCTACCACACCGCGCTGCTCGCACGCCCCAGACCTCGAGCTGGGCTCGATCCTACCAGCCCCCATGGTCTCGGGCTCGAGTTGGTGGCCGTGGACGTCACCGCCCTCTCCTCTACACCGCAAGGGAGGCGGAGGGGGATGGAGACTGGGAGGGCCCCTGGCAGTGAAGGCGATCGGGTGGATCCTCCTCGCCGGCGTCTCCTTCCGGGTGCTTTGCTCTTTCTCCTCCTCCTCGTCCCAGTCGCCGGAGATCAAGGAAGGTACGGGGTTTCTCTGCGAACTTTAGGGCTTGTTTGACACCGGATTCTAACTTTGAGTGGGAAAGTTGGGGGATTGGTAGGGTTTAGGTTTATCTCGTCGGGAGGTTTTGGCGAGGGCGAAATGTTTCGCCTTTTGGTCTCGTTTGCTGTTCTTTGGGATGGCGCCGTATTTTTCTCGAGGTTTAAAGGGTGGAACTTGGAGCTTGTGCTTGGTTCCATCAACAGGAATTTTGCTCTGTCAATCCTGCACTCCTGCTGTCTGGTTGGAAGGCTAAGAACAGAAATTGGGTGCTTGCAGGGGAATAATGGATTGAACGAACTTTTTGTTGTTTCTTGATCTGATTACGGCACTGTAGATGAGGTGAAAACATTGGAGCATTTTTTGGTGGGGAAATTGGTGTTTGCCCTATCACTTCTTGAGGAAGCGTTATTTCCGGCGGTATTAGGGGAAAGCTCGAACGGAGGGAACTTTGACTGAAAAGAGATGGAGCAGTTTGAAATATTTTGGTTCCATGTTTGTTGTAGTATAAACAGTTGAATTTTTTTTATTCTCCACGTGTGGAAAGATTGTACCTTTGTTTTTGAATAATAGGAATATTTAAAAGTAGGTCTTCTATCTCTTCAAGAACTAGGCATATTTTGATTGTTCTTTGACCAATAAGTAATCTAGTAACACAAAGTTGAATAAAGGTGAAATAGGAGACAAGCCACATAAAGATGAAAAAATAAAAGTTACATAGTCTGTTATCGCACATGCGACCCAAATCGGGACATAAATTACCTAGTAACCAATTTCAACCTCCTGGCGCCAGATTGCATCAGCTCCTTGTCCTGCTGTCCCAGGATCGCAGCTAGTGATAGACAAGTAAATAACTTGCAGTGGATTAGACAACTTTTCTTATCAAAGACAATATCACTTCAGCATACCATATCAAGAACCAGAAATTATGTTTGTTTTGTATATCCAAGGCCTTTTGTCAATTTCAATTTTGATATATTTGATTTGAGGTGTGCTTTTGCATGGGATGGGGCAAAAAAGAAGAGAGCTGTTGTCTTGATCTCTTTTTGTGAGTACAAATATATATAAAATATCGAGAATTTTGATATTGCCTTGCAATGTAGTCAATACAATTTTACTTGAGTTGAAAAAGGAGAAGGTCTAGCACTTCTGCACAATTCTATTCATCTGTCATCCATTTCTACACTACATACTTTCTGCAATTTCGATATGTTCTTCCATAGAATTCCAAACATGTATTTCACCCTATGTGAATATACTTTGCAATATGCAAGGAAAGGATTGACGAATCATTGGAAACATATTTACCTAGGAGGTTTTGTGATCATTAAGAACAAATCTTCCAGGGCCTCTTTGATACGCAGGATTCCTAAACGTAAGAACATAAAAATTATAGGATTGCAATGTCATGTCTTCTTGAATCCTACAGGATTGAATACCATGGGAATTTGCACAAAATTTTGATTACACCACAGGAAGTGGTATCGATCAACGTGATGCTTTTCAAACCCTTACGACCCTTTGGATTGAAAGATTTTCATAGGAATTTTGTAGGATTTCAATCCATAGGAATCTTCCTTGTCAAACAAAGTTTGTGGATATGTCAACATTCTATGCTTCTTGCTGACTTCTTTGATCTTAGCAGCTCCCTTGCTATTCTATAATATATTTATTTTAGTTGTTGAACAAAGTTTGTAAGAAAAAAATTTATATGTTGGTAAAGACTAAAAATTACTAAATAATGTTTCTTGACACTTTTGATGGCATAATTATATGAAAGGAACAATTGAGTTCAAGTTCTCAAACTGCCCAGACCTTCCCAAATTTCTGACGGAAAAAGGGTCAATTTATACATTTTCCATTTGCTAAAAAGTGATATTGTGGAGTCCTAATTTGTCATAGTATGTTCACTCATAGGTCCTCCTCTGCCAATGTCACAAACTCGTGGAATTCCTATGGACATGGAAGATATTTCTGGAAAAGCTGAATGCGCATTTCACTCCCAACATACAAGTAGATGATTTCTTGAGCTGTAATGAAATGTAGTTTTACTTCTCAATCATCATTAGGACACTAAATAGGTAGAGCATTCTGAATTTCTGATATAAGCATATCACCATTGTATCTGCTTAATGGTACCTTTTGTCTATTCACTAACACCATCTTTTGCGTTTCATAGTCTTGTTCATGTGTATGAACTGTCAAATTTTGTACCCATACGCTATCAATTTTTCAATCAATTAGTGCTTATCTATTCGGTGCCTCACAAACAAGAACATCTTGGGAACAACTACAGGGTTCCTAGCTTTTGGAAATTTGAAAGAAGAAACAACATAGTAAACCGAACTGCTTCTTTCTGTAATGTTCTTATTTCTAGCATATGATGTGGATACTACTTGTACAGGAGCATGCAACCTTTTCAATGGGGAATGGATACCAAATCCCTCTGGTCCAGCCTATACAAATGCAAGTTGTCGATTTATTGATGATCACCAGAACTGTATGACAAATGGTAGACCGGACATGGGATATCTTCTCTGGAGGTGGAAACCTTATGAATGTGATCTGCCACCATTTGATGAAGTGAGATTTCTAGGTGGTATGAGGAACAAAGCTTGGGGCCTAATTGGTGACTCTATTCTTCGTAATCAAGTTCAGTCATTGATTTGCCTCCTGTCTAAGGTAAATGTCACCCCATCACATAATTCCTCTTTTTAGTGCTCCTCTCCACGTTTTCCTAATGTTTCAATTTTACTTCATCTCATTAAGAGATATAATTGAAGGAGTGTACGCTGAATTATTTTGGGAGAAATGTACTCGATGTTTGGTGTGTCAATTTCCAGATTACAGTTTGCTTGGGTTATAACGTGTTTGCATCTATTTGAATGTAAAGGACTTGTTGCCACTTAACAAGAATCTGCAACACATTCGGTCTTTCTTCAATCCCGTTAAGAGTGGAAGTTAATGACTGTTTTACTCCAAAATAGACCAAAAAAAGTTTTGTTGGATTAGCATGGATGATGTATGATAATCCACCGGATAAGTTTCAAGGGCCTTCTGTGCATACACTTTTATGATACATGCAAAGTTATATCGTCCATGAATTTTGTTTGTACTTCTGGTTGTACAATCAGTTCCCATGGTAATAAACTTGGAAATATCTCTCCTGCTTGCTTTGGTTCTGCTATTTTTTTATTCTTTTTCTTGTCCCAATGTACTTTTAGTTGGGTTAGAAAAAGAAATAACTATGGAATTTGCCCCTTTTTCTTCTTCTTTGGACCTTGCACTTGTACTACAAGACTCTCCTGATCAGACTTGCTTGCTGTTTATTTAGGCTGACAAACCTCTCGAGGTCTACCACGACAAGGAATTCAGAAATAGGAGATGGCACTTCCAATCATACAACTTCACAGTGTCAATCCTTTGGGCTCCCTTCCTCATCAAATCAGAGGTTTTTGAAATGAGAACGGTGAGTCCACCTCCGAGATCCAGCTTCACCTTGACGTACTTGACCCTACCTGGACAAGTCAGTATGAGAGCTTTGATTATGTTGTCATTGCTGGTGGACAATGGTTTCTTAAGACTGCAGTCTACTGGGAGAATGCTACAGTGATAGGCTGTCATCATTGTCAGGACAAGAACCTGACTGAACTTGGCTTTGAGCACCTGTATCGCAGGACTTTCCAAGAGGTCTTCAGATTCATCTCCTCAACAAACCACAAGCCAGTTGTTCTCTTCAGGACATGGGCGCCTGATCACTTTGAGAATGGCGAGTGGTTCAATGGGGGAACATGTAACAGGGTGTTGCCTTACAAGAAGGGAGAGTACAGTGGAAGATATATGGAACATGTCATGAGGGGGATTGAGCTTGAAGAGTTCAACAAGGCCATAGCGGCAGTAAATAGTTCAGGGGATGTGGGGAAAGTGAAGCTCTTGGATACTTACAACCTTTCGTCCATGAGACCTGACGGCCATGTTGGGCCTTACAGGATGTTCTATCCATTTGCAAAGGGCAATAAGGCCGCATCAGTTCAGAATGATTGCCTGCATTGGTGCGTGCCAGGCCCCATCGACGCTGGAGCGATCTGATTATGAAGATGGTACTGAATTGATGAAACCTCTAGATGTGTAGTATGTGGCGCTCCTTGCTGATCAAATTGTACGGCTGATTGTAGGCAAAGTTGCCAATCTTGATTCAGGGTTAGTTCCTGGCTTCCTGCCGCCGGTCCAGGACTGGTTTAACAGAAAGTGGTAAAGAAATTTTTGTTCTAAGTCTTGGTCACTTTTCTAAGTCATTGTATTAATATCTTACCCTCTTCATCCTCATCTCACTATAATATAACCCACAGACTAAAAATTATAATAACTTTTCATTTAAATTGCACACATTTTAGGCTAAGTAATATAGAATATTAGGTGACTGAGATATACGAAATTTTAAAGCAACTTGGAATTAGCAAAAGTGAAAGAAAAACCAGTTTTTGCTCCAATCTAGAGAGGTATATACGTTTTGATATCGAGCTTTGAACTGGCCGGTCGCCGCCCGTTATTGATTGTGGCCTGATTGATGTCATTCTGGTTGGCTGTCCTCACCTTTCTGTAAAAATATGCATCCATTTGCGACAGGAACGTAAAGTCTGATATCTCGAATCTCACGATGCAAAACCATGTTGAAAACATCTACATGTCTGATGCCCTCTAGCGTACACTCCTGCTAGACAATTACATGGTCTCCTCTTGTTTCAAACAACGTTACGCTGCTTTGTTATCTTTATATATGTTAAAGTACAAGATGGGTTATGTTTTATATACTAAAAGTAGAACATTGGTAATTAGAAAAAAATAGATATGCTAGAAACTCTTATAAAAAATATAATATCCAGATATTAGTCTGATGGACTCTCTTTTTATTAGTGTACTAGATCATCATAACTATATCTAAATAAATCGCGATCATTGGATCTTCGTAATTGTACCCTCAACAGCTCAAGGTTGATAGATCATGGTAACTATACCTAAATAAATCATGATCATTAGATCTTTATAACTATAACTCAACAAATTATATACTAAATTACATGATGTGTTAACTAGAAAAAAGATAGATATGCTAGAAGTTTTTTTTAAAAAGCAAAACATCCAGCCATTGATCTGGTTAATCCTCTTTTTATTAGTGTACCATAATTGATAGATCTTCATAACTGTACTTAAATAGATCACGGCTGATAGATTATCATAACTATACCTAAACAAATCACGACCATTAAATCTTCATAATTGTATCTCAACAGATCACGGCCGATAGATCATCATAACTATACCTAAATAAATCATGACCATTAGACCTTCATAACTGTACATCAACAGATCAGAGCCGATAAATCTTTATAATTGTACCAAACACATAGTAGCTGATAGATCTGCATAAATATATCTAAACATATCATAGTCGACATAGTTGTATCTCAACATATCATAGCCGATAGATTTTATAATTACACATAAACAAATCATAATTGATAAGTTTTCATGACTACACCTAAACATTATCCGGTCATTGATCTAATGGACCTTTAATATAATGGATTACAATGATAGATCTTCTTAATGTACCTAAAAGTTATCTAGCATTGCTCTGATATATCTTAATTATTGATGGCCATCAACCGATAAGTATTTGTAAATTTACACCTCATAAAAAAGTACTAAGTTTTACTTTTACATATTGATCAAATATCAATGACCGACGATTTAAACCTTAACTCCGCGTACTAATCTAATATTACATACAAACAATTGGCAAATTATAATCTAAACTTTAATTCTGCATGATCTAATATCATGTACAAACAATCTATCGGCTCAGTACAAACAACCGAGCATCCATCTCGATATACTTCCATGCTTCTAGATGTAGTGAGCTCGATTAATTCTGCATACTGATCTAATATCATGTACAAACAACGATCAACTGGCTAACAATTTGAACTTTAATTTTGCGTACTGATATCACGTACGTACAAATAACTTGAAAACTCACATACAAACTACAGACCAGTTGGCTCATGATTCAAGCTATAATTATGCATATTGACCTAATATCACGTGCAATCAACACACCTAGTCATAATTGGTGTTTTTGAAATAGCATAATAATATATAACTATGTGAGTCAAAGATGATTAATGATGTTTTCCGCATAATTATATAGGACACCGTGCTAGTTTATTAATGAGTAAATTACACTGGAGGTATGTAAACTTGGCACGTGGGATCATTTAGGTCCATAAAGTCTCAAAACGCACATCTACATCCACAAAATTGGTTGAGTGAGGCATGTTTGGTCCAAAACCACCGACAAGCAAGCTATGTCGGATGAAGCGCTCATGGGGTAGCTGAGCTGGCAGAGTGAGCAGTCCACTGGGTGTACTTTTTACAAAATAGTCCCTGCATTGTGTTCTTCTTCTCAGTTTCCACCATCCCTTCATTTGCCAAGGTCACTTCTCTCCTTAGCCGCTGCCTCCCCTCCAATGCCGACATGGAGCATGAGGTCGCCAGATTTGGGTGTAGCATGGGAGGGAAAGATGGACGTGCTGGACAAGCTCGTCGATGGGAAGCACCGCGGAAGCGGCAGCTCGTTGACAGGAAGCGCCGTAGGACGGAGAGCTCGCCGGAGGGGAGGTCAGTGGCAGGAGCGGTGGAGCTCATCAGTCCGGTGCGGAACGAGGCGCTGGGAGCAAGCCCTGCTCCCCGGCTTGCACTCGTGCTGCTGATATGGCATGCCACGGGCACCATCCCTTTCATCACATCGACACCAACATCCTCGTAAACCCCACCTTCCTCGCTTGCGAGACCTACCATGGAGCGCTGATGTGGTCCATGGCAGCTTCGATGAGCGGCACCAGCACGTCGCACCGGTGAAGCGCAATGTCGTGTGCTTGTTGGTGTCCCTAATGGCAGCGTCCACGGCAACTGCATCCTTTCCCTCCTCATTAAGCGCTGCAACAGGAGCTCACATGCACGAGCTTGGCTAAGGTGGCGGCGCTAGCACGGGCTTGTCAAGGGTGGCAGCATGCAATAGTTGGCTTATACTAAAGACCGCTGCAGTAGTTGGATCATCGTCGGCGATCGATTTGTGTCTTCAAATTACCAACCAAAAGGAGCGGTAGGAGCATGCTAATCAATTCTTGCGCGGCTGGTTGGACTTGATTGGATGGAGTTCGATTCAATGGCTGGATGTAGGAGACGAGGAGAAAGCAGGGCTCCTACGGTAGCTCGTCCATGGCGCGGCGGCGCCGGAGCGACTGGTGCTGTCAAGGCCGACCTCTACGAGGTGCCAGCTTCGCGTCGGCCAACACTTCGTGCTAGTTCGTCTTCCTCCACACCAAGCCGTACGCACACTTACATCGCACTCCAATTTGATTTATGCTGCGAATGAATTTAATTGATACCTAGTGCCAGTTCATGATCTTAACAAGATTTGAGACTAGCTTTTGATGAGAAGCGCACAATAAACGCTGGGGATTGCAGGCCCTTATGTAGGCACGCTGCTTGATCGTAACAGATTACAACTCATTTACAAAGTAGTTATAAACGTGTATGACACGGTCTCATCTCTACAGCTCATCATGAGTTAAACATACGAGATCAATATCTACTTAGTACTGTAACAGTCCTCCTCAATCACAGCTTGGAGGGAACTAAGTTGAGATTCACTCGCAAATGCTTGAACATGTCAGCAGGCAATGCTTTGGTGAATATATCGGTCCTGGGAATTAATGAATCAAACATCCAATGCCTTCCTTACAAGCTGCTAACGCACGAAGTGAAAATCTACTTCTATATGCTTGGTCTTGGCATGGAAAATAGGGTTAGTTGAGAGATAAATAGCACCCAAGTTGTCACACATAGAATTAGAGCTCGTGGCTGCACAATTTGAAGTTCTGGAAGAAGAGACTGTATCTAGATCAGTTCAGCCGCTGCATTAGCCATAGACTTGTATTCGGATTTAGTACTTGATCTGGACACCATAGGTTGTTTTCTTGTGCTCCATGAAACAAGATTGTCACCAAGGAGTACTGCAAAACCTCCAGTAGACCTGTGATCATCTACACAGCCAGCTCAATCGGCATCCAAAAAGGCACTTAATAACAGTGACTTTGATCGGTGAATTCGGAGACCATCCACGCATGTATGCTGAAGAAACCGAAGTATTCTCTGGACAGCACTCCAGTGCACATATGTGGAAGCTTGAAGATATTGACATACTTTGTTCACAACATATGAAATATCTAGCCTTGTAATCATCAAGTATTGTAGAGCGCCAACCGTACTCCTATACAGTGTAACCTCATTAGGCGACGGGGGACTTCCAACAAATTTAGACGACTTCTCTGAACTGGATAGAGGAGTACTCGTTGGCTTGCAATGTTGCATATTAACACGCTTCAACAGGTCACGTGTGTATTTGTGCTGAGAGAGAGTAATTCCCCTTGGATCCAAGCCGAGCTTTGTAATGTCCAATGGAGCCGTCGGCATGTTTCTTAAGCTGCAAGACCCATCAGCAAAAACTATGTTGAAGTGAGGCTGTCTCGATACTAGATCCCATGTTCTGTTCCGAAGAAGCTGGATGCTGGAAAGCCTCCTCATGAGTTACAGGCTCGGTAGGTGCAGGAGTAGTGGCTGCAAAGCCTCTTTTGCTCAGATCGTAGCATATAATAACATTTGAAAACTGCTATGGCACTGAGATTTGGTTCTACAACCGAGTGATGCGCCTCGCGACAGCTGGCAGCTCCTCCACATGAACCTGCATATCATCATCCTCAGGTAAAATATTAGGGTTAGCCAAATTCTCATGCGGGTTGTCCTCAGCTGGACTAGGTGACTCAGGAGCAGCCGTTTCAGTGGGCGAAGCAGCTAGGATCCGATAAGTACACTTCACGAGGTGTACCGGCAGGGATTACACAACAAGACTTTTCCCCCATCTAGCCCTAGTGATGAACCCGCCAGATGGACTTAGCCCATCTCTAACTTGCATGGGTTTCATTGTTATAATTAGAGTGGAATTCATCTTTGTGTCGAGCATCCTCCCACTACCTAAGATTCACTCTCTACAGAAGTAAACCCTTTATCCGCACATACCACCTATTGTCTACGGGTTCATGCGCCAGCCCTAAACAGAGTAGTAGGCCAAGCCCTTCCCAGATAAGGCATGCTGACGTACGATATGAACTTGGCTGAGCGGCACTTAGATTCAGTCCTTAATTGATCCGAGCAAGACTCCAATTCAATCCCAAGTCACACAGGACCGGTTGCTAACAATGCCACATAAGGCATCCTTATTTCGACAACATTCCTCCCAAACACCACCTTATATCTCTCACCCGGATCCAAATCAACTCCGGTTTGATGTAGTGTTTTGTCGGAAAACTTTTTTACCAAAAACCTTTCCCTAGACAATGGACACCTCCTAGAGGCTCCAACTTACACATGAGCAAGTATTCTGTAACATATATCAGAAATTGGTTTTTCCTATTGCAGCACTAGCATAAGCTAATACATCCTAAGTTCCTGCTAATATTACCATACCATTAGAAGGATTATTCCTAAGGCGGCAAATAATAGGTTGTAACTACGTCTAACACAAAATAGTAGTCTCATCAATATAGCATGCATGGTTCGCAATCAACATAAATAAATTTTGAACATATAGGGTTCAACATGATTAAGGCGGGGATGCTTGCCTGGCAACATTAGCCTTTGTTCTAGAATTGATCCTAGTACGGCGATGCTCGTAATTGTCATTATGAGGTATCTGAACGCCGGGGTCTACATGTTGAAGGACGTCGAACATAAGAACAACACCCAAATAAAAACCACTTGAAATTCAAACAACATCACAACCCAACAGGCATGCCCTAGTAAGTAACCCCTGGTTTAAAAAAAATTAGGAACACTAAGTAAGGTGTTTAGGGTTAACGTGACATGCGATATTGCTTTCATGGTATATGGGAAGTTAGGGTTTTCTTTGGTTTTTATTGCATTCATGCGAATGTCTTAAGCTCAATCTTTTTTTATTTGTGCCCGGAGAGGTTGCATATACTTTAGACTGTTTTTGGTTTGAGGATACTAGGATTTAATCGCCACTCGGATCAGAGAGTTGAAACTAACTATAGAATGTTTTGTAGATTTTTATCGGAAACACTCGGGGGATTATGTTAATAGGTGTTTATTTAAGAGACACTGAAGTCATATTGGTTTGTTATTTTTGTTCTTTTCTCTATTTTAATATGAAAACTTTTAAATTTTAAAAGTACACTGGAATCAATTATTGCATATGATTTTAGATGATACTAGTAAAAAGAATTATTTTAGTTGGAGGTAACTTGAGGGAGATATTATATATAAAATGTATATATGAAATTTGTTCAAATTTGCAATTCCAATAATTTCAACAATTATGAGACTGGTATGGGTGGATAGATTTTTGGTCGTAGAAATGGATACGAAAAGAATTGTTTTATTTGGAGTTGCAATGGAGGAGTTATGGGTTCTCAAAGAATTGCCGGTAGGGAAATTGAAGAGGGCGAAAACCTGCTGAACTGAGAAGACAGTGACGTTGAAGGCATAGCACCAAAGTATGTCTTAAGTATCAGGCAGGCGAAAAACAGATAATAGCGAGGAGTATTATGCTTCCTACAAATACAAGCGTGGGGCAAAGAGAGAACTAGACAGGACTACGCTACTGTGATGGGAAAACAAAATTCATGGCATGCACCTTCACTTGAACTGTGGGCCACATGCGGGAAGAACAGTTGGTGGGCCCGCCTATTGGTTTGAGCATTAACACTGAGGCCCTGTTTGGATACTCGGTTTTAGCCCAAATATCTCTGTAAACGACCACGCCGAAAAACACTGTTTGGATTGCCAGTATTAGGCCGGCCCAATCCGTCGTTTTCTCATTTACGTCCGGAAAAGGATTCTCCTCTCCAGTGCTCCGTTTTCTAATCCGATAGATATCGGGCCTGCTCCTGCTCGTGGCGAGATCAGGCCACCGCCGAGCCCCGCTTCGCCGTCGCCACAACCTCCTACTCGTGGCGAGATTGGGCCGCCGATGCTGCTGTCCGAGGGACCTGGTGCTTCCCGTGGCGGAGTCTAGTCTTCGACGGGGGGGGTGCGACCGTGACTGCGCCGCCGACGCCGCCTGGACGAGCTCCTCTGAGTGACCTCTCCTCCAAGCTCGACCATCTCCTCGGGAGGCGACGCCGCAAGGGGCGTGAGCACGACCACGCCGCCGACGCAGCTCGGCTCCTCCACAGGATCCTGACGGGAACCAAGCTCCTCTGAGCGACCTCGAATCCGACGACCTCCCCTCTCTGCTCCACCGACAACAACTGCTCCACCGCTGGTGAAGTCTTTTGCATCTTCCTCTGTTTATGAGTAGTGTATTCTTATAGCATCACAAATTTCTGCTGTTGGGCATGGAAAATTCAGTGTGATGAAGCATCGAAGTGTATGGTAGTTTTGTGTTTTTGTCTGAACGTTTTCAGTGTTGAGCTGGAAATTTCCATATACATGTAGTGATATGGCGATCTATCAAGGAGGAACATAAAAGCTCAATCATGTTTAATTTTCAATAAGATTGGTAGGGAGTAAGATTTGATTCTATTTCACAAAGAGTACAGAGTTCATGTTTAATCTTTAAAGAGTACAAAGTACAGAGTTTATGTTTATTCTGGATATTTCGAACTTTCTCCATTTCTTTTTCCGAAAATGAAAAACATCAAGTCACCATACTGTGAAGTTAGAAGTGAGGAAAAGAAATAGGAAAGAGATGAAAGAGAGAGTACCATAGATTCACCTTCAAAAATGACGGTCATGGAAAGCCAAGGAATAGACAATTATACCATTAAATACGAAGGACAAAACTCCATGTATGAAGTTGAAAGAAGGCATGCCGTTAGGAGGAGTTTTGATGCTCAATTATCAGTAGATCATAATGGTGAAGAATTTGTGGCTGAAGACTTTGATGAAGATCATGCTAATTCAAGGAGCGGGATTGGTGGAGGACAAGGAGCAAGACCCAAGAAGAAAAAAGGCTCCACATCGGCACCACGCATTGAAGAAAGCATGCTAACTTATGTTGAACTCAAGAGAGAACAATCAAAGATGAAAGACCAAGCATTGCAACAAGGACAACAATACTCAATTTACAAATGATTGGAGGTGTTGAATGGTATGGCTAATCTGTCTGATGAGATCAAGGTGCTTGCTTCCATGTCTTTAAGGATTCAATGAACCGAGAGCTTTTTCTATGCTATGATTCAAGGCTTCGAGGGCTGTGGTTAAAAAGGAAGTAGTGAAACTTGGAACTCAATTGCCTCCATGTAAGTGACTTGATAATTTTTTGCTTATGTAGTGACAATTGTACACTAATGTTGCTTATGTTGATCTATATTTGACAGCTAGCAGTGGCCACTCTTTTGCTCCAAGTAACCCAATATAGGGAGATTCTAAGATTCAGAGACTGATAGATGACTGTCCTTTATTTGGCCTAGGACTGTAGCAAAGCTTAAATGGTCCCTTTCTCCTCTTTCTATGTTACTTAAATGGTCCCTTTATCAGCTACATGAGGAGATTAATCTATAGAAACCTTATTCTGTCATAGTTTTTCTTGAGACATTGGATAGGTGCTTCAATAATGTATGCGAGCTTGACATTGTTTTCAACTTCAACAAGGTACTATGTTTCTCTTTGTTTAATTTTTATTCATATGCATCGTTGATTTATTATTGATCCTTGCCATGTGATAGCTTTTTGACGCAAATCATCCTAATGTGTAGTGTAACAAAGCTTTGCTATTTCATTATCCCTACCAATCAAGTTATCACAGTTGAAATTCCAACAAGCGTTCTCTGACTTAAAGTATATGCTGTTAAGTCATGCTAGTGGCCACTAAAGTTGTGAAATTTTGGGCTAGTGCATATGCATACTCACACACTGCTCATCGAAGTACAGACAAATATTATCAGACAATATCAAACTATGTGTAAATTTTAAATATCCAAGGGAACTTAATTGCTGAAACATGACCAAGTTCATTTCATCAGTCTTGCCATTGCTTTTTTCCCATTTTCTATTATCAGAACAGGAAGAAAAAACAGAGCAGAGCACAAACCAAACTTGAGCATGCAAGCACACTACCCATCACACGGGAACAGTGTCCTACTAGCACCAATTTTACCAACGCAGGGGTATTTATTATCTCCTTTGATCTAGTCAGTGTCATGATTTTTATTTTGCGTATGCGATTCTCCTTGCCCTTCCATCTTCTTTGCTGTATGTATCATCTAGTTTTCTAGTTTGCTGTATTTTTGTTGTATCTTAACTAAAAAGACACTAGTTCTTTTGCAACTGATGGAGAAACGGGGATTTTCAGGTTCACTGTGCCGTCTACCGTCTGCCACGTGAGGCATGCGCAGAGCTTGATTTGCGGCCGAGGAATGACTGCTTTCTTCATCACGTTTTTGGGACTGGTTATTGTTAATTAAATGCAGAGTCTCTTCTCTGCTTTATTTTGCCTTCATTTTCTTCACGAGATTAGGATAAGATTTTTGCAAGTCAAAGGGATCAAGATCATGTTCAGGTGTCCTAATCGAAGAAGTGTTCCATGTTTGCAAAACTCCTCTCTTTGCTTCTACAATAGCTGATTTTTATGTGTATGTTTGGTTCTATGCCTCTTTTCTTAAGAGATCAGCTCAGCTCAGCTCAGCTCACATATGAATTTATAACTCATATGTAATAAGTCATTTTCAGCTCAGCTCACTATGCTCACGTCAACTTATTTTCTTAAGCATAAACTGTGGATTCAACTCAACTCACTAGTTGAAATACTCCTATCTTCTTATCCAAATAACCAAAAAGATTACCCTTGTATTCGAGGATTTTATTAGAGCCTTGTAAAATAGCCCTGTAATTTATTTACAGCGGTATATTTTTTAAGGTTTCCCAAACGGGCGGTATTTTGGTGCACGCTTGGCGGAGCATTAGGTTAAGCTCGGGGGTTAGAGAGGAAAGCCAGAGGGGGTTGACGGCCGGTGCAGGTGGCTCTTACCAATGTCGAGCGGCGGTGCACGCGGGGTCAACGACTACTAAAGCGAGGCCAAGGTATCGAGGGGAAGCTCCTGGGGTGTTGGTCGAGGCCGGTGGAGGGTGGAGTGTTGGCGTGGCGTCGGCAGATCTGGCCATTGTCGGAGCTCGCGGGTATGCATCGCATGTCAGCACACTCCCGCTGCAAGGAACGAGGAAGTGGTCAGGGAAGGGAAGAGGGAACCGCGATTGCTAAGAATAGAGAGGAGGCAGGATCGGACGGTGCAATTTCGTCGATTGGGTATGGTGGTGCTCTTTGCTGGACAGGAGGAAAGAGGACGCACCGGCTATTCGCTACTTGGGGAGAGGCTAGGGAAGGAGGAAATGGGGGAAAAGAGGAAGGAGCTCGGTTCGATGGGAGGAGGAGGAGGAAAAAGGGGTAGACAGCATGGTGCCCGACTGAGGGCAGCTTACCGGTGGTGTGTCCGGCAGCGGCTTCACTCGGGTTGGGGCAAGGGAGGTCTGCAACCTCGAGCATGAGATAGATGAGTGCCGGAGGTGCCTGGGGCGGTGGCGCTGGTGAGCAGGTCCGACCGGGGGGTAGCAGCGGGAGGAGGAGAAAAGAAGGAGAGGCGATGTGGGGAGGGAAGAAGGCACAGGAGTGCAGAGAGGAGGGGGATAGGGAGCTCATGGGGAAGAAGTGGAGCAAGGAAGTGCCTGGGTGGAGAAGAATGGGGCAGGGGAATGGAGCAAGGAAGAATGGGGTGGATGGAGCTCGGGCTGGGGCTTTAAGGAGGCCGAGTGTGAGGAGATAAGGATGGAGAGGAGAAGGGGAGGGGGGGTCCGGCATCGGCCTTGGCATGGAGCTACTGGACCAAGGCGGCGTGTGGAGAGAAGCGCATGTGCCGGCTTTGGCAGCAGGAGGGAGAAGAGGGGAGGAGTGGAGTGGAGAAGAAAGGAGGTGGGAAGAAGAAGAATATGACGGGTAGGGTCTAGGCCCACATGGAAGGGAGATACGGAGGAGGTCACTGGGTACATTAACAGGTGGGTATAGCACGGAAAGTCAAAGAACTTTGTAGAGAAAAACGATACATGGGCAGGAGGTTTGACCGAACTTTCGGGGAGATATTTTGTAATGGAGCAACATGATTTTGTTGCCAAAATGGATTCTTTATAGATGCAAATATAAATTAGGAGGATTTGAGCTAGGTTCAAAATGGACTGAATGTAATTTTATGATTAATTGAAATTCTTGAAAATATCCAAAATATATGGGCATGGATACGGGGTATATTTCACGAGATGTATCTCCCGTTATTGTTGAGAAATTTTCCAAGGTTTAAAACTTAGGTTTTCGCTCAGATTCCCAAAATCAGCTCAAATCAACATTTGAAGCATTTTCAGACTTTTGCATTGAAGGTCCTCGTGTTTTTACATATTTGGTTTAATATGATGTAAATATTCTTGGAAAGTTTATCGGGATTCTTCTAGTGATTATTTTTAGGGTTTGTAATTTAAGGTTCAATTATCTCGAGAGTTCAATTTTGACATGGTTTGAAAATTTCACACTGCACATCATACTTTTATAGGAATGGGTTTAGAATATAATTGAGATGTTTCTAGAGGTGTTTGGTGTATTTTTGGAGGGAATGTAAGAAATTTGAAATAGAGATTTAGGATTTTAGAGTTTGCTCGGAAGGGAATGGTATAGGTTTGCATATATGCATATATATTGATAGGCACGGTTACATAGATAGGTGGTTGACGTGTGCACTACCCAGGGTTTCCAGGTGTGTCGAGGGAGGACAAGGGAAGGCTAGGGTTTTAAAATCCCCACATACGCAGAGAGATCGATTTAGGGTCAGAGTGTATGATTGGAAAGTAAGAGTATATGTTGTCATTATGTGATGAAAAGAAAAAATGGAGGCTAAGGTGGGTTGGAGTTGGAATGGTGCCACCGGTATACGCATATATACGCGTGGGGTTGCTAGTAGAACAAAGGGAACGTGTCACGGATTAGGGTTTTGGCATCTCGGGGTTTCAGTGGGACGAAAGGTATGGAGGTGAGGTGTATGCCTCCATGTTCAAGAGGTCACTTAGGTGGTGAAAAGAAGGATTGCTGGACTCCCCATAGGTGGAGTTAGGGTTTGACAGGTAAGAGAAAGAAAACAAGAGCAAACGGTTGCCATCACTTGTTGGTGAGGTGGATGGTACAAGGTAAAGGCTTTTAAGCGGTATTATTTATATGATTTGTCACACACAACCTTCCGACAAATTTTTTTAGTTAGATCCACTTAAGTTAACTTGTTAGCAACAAAAATGTTCTTTTTGTAAACCCTAATTTTCGGGTTATTAGTAATCAGGGCGTTACACATGCCCGGCGGCCATCGGATCTAGAGTTGCGGAAGGATGCAGGGTCGACAGCCACCGGATCTAGAGCGCCAAGAGGATGCGCGCCCGCCGGCCACCATAACTACAGCACTCGACCAGCCGGCACTGCCTCCTTCTCCTCTCTGCTTCCCCTATGAAGATAAAACTCTTAGTCTGACAAGTTATGCCTTCACCACAGTTCTTGGTTGATTATGCCAATGATAAAAAAAGACCCACTAATAAAATTATTCACAATGCAAGGGTTCAGGTTCAGGATAAGGTTAAAATCAGCCATATCATCTGAGCGCTTCTGGCTATTGGAATGATGGAATCATCAACCAAATGTGGGAACAAGTCCAGGCCTCAATCCTTTTGGATACGTACCTGCAGGTATCCTGGAACGCTTTATCCTATTCAGCAGCAGTCGTTTCCTTAGACTTGTCAGCCAACACCCTGTACACATTCATAGCAGTGAGTCACAAGGTTACTTTTGTTTGCCATCTCTTAAAATGTGGTCCATTAAACAGACCGGATTTCAGTGCAGCAGCAATGTCAGTCGTCTCTTATGATCTCCAGGCAACAGTGGCTCGTGGAATCATTAGCCAAATGTTTAAATGCATCTATTCCAATACATTTTGTCTGTTTGCAAGTTTTCTCGAGCAAATAACATTTAGTGAAGTTCAAATTACATGTAAGATATACTGTGTTTGCTGATTTCTGATGTGTGATGTAATGGGTATGTGAATATGTGATCTGTGATGGAATCATGCTTGTGTATGTTAACTGTGAACTATTTTTCAGAGGGCAGTGCTAACAGTTCGTGAGGCTAGTCAAAAGCCAAGAAAATCATCCAAGGTATTCATCAACGACTGACCATAGAGGGTATAACCATCAATGACGGGCTCCTGATGAGCCCACCAGTCCAGACAAAGTCATCAATGACAGATAACGATAGTTACCTGTCGTTGATAAATATATTATTACCAATGGCCCCAAATCCATCGTTGATCAATGATTTGGCCTGTCATTGATCTACTGTTCTGTAGTACTGTACTCCTTTCTAAGTGGATGGTAGGTCGGCTGGATGATTAAATCGGTCGGTCGGCCCCTCTCTAGCTATCAGATTTCACTTAGTTAGTAGATTTGAAGCGTCCAATCATTACAACATAAATTTTTTGTGTGTAATATTTTTCTTTACTTATACAACACAATTGCAATATTTTCGTCCTGTCGTTCAACAAAAAGTGCAAAAAACCACTTGCAACATCAAAATTGTACGAATGCAGAAAATCCCAGTTTAATACAACAATTCACCTAAAAATGGCCGCAAAATATGCAACACATAGTTAACAAATGCAACTAAAAAAATTATATACAACAACGAAAATACGTATGTGCAACATGCACACAATAGACAATAGCAGATCTAGCCCCCTAAAATTTTCAATGCCAAATTTTTTACCGCGACTCGACAGATAGGTGACATGTGAAACAAATTGCATGGTGGAGTCGTGACGTCCGGGTAGCATGCCCTGAGGCCGCGATAGTGACCTATTGGGCCCCCCAACCATGATAGCCAGCCTCCTCGTATACAAACACTATTTGCCATTATTCAAGCACTATTTAAGCACTATTCAACACCATGTAACACTATTTAAATACTATTCAGCAAATCCAAATACTATTCACCATTATTTAAATACTATTCAACACTATTCAATACTAGTTAAAATACTAATTGACACTATCTGACGCTAGCTGACACTATTTAAATAGTTTGAAACATTGTTTACGTTTGCTTCTGCATTTTTGAGGCAGCACGGTGGCTATCGTGGCCGAGGGGCGCGACAGGTCGCTATCGCTGTCCCCGGACGCGATATGTTGCATGTCGTGGCAGCACGGTGACAGTTTTAACATTATAATTTTTAGGGGGCTACATCTATTATTGCTACTCAATAGGGGCTAAAAGTACCTTTTTTCCGCAATCTATGCAATAAAAATCTAATATCACAACACAAATATCAAGTCGTATGCAACAGGAAAAATACAATAACCTATGCAACATCAAAAATCCACAAATCACAAATTTCTCACCATCAATATCTGAGACCACCGAACTCGTCGCTCTTCAGCTCGCCAGTGACAAATTCAGCTAGCTGGAGCCCTACCATCGTCGGATTTGACTAGCCCAAACCTATCCGCCACACTTCGTCGTCTTTCTCAAGCTTGGCAGCATGACAATGACCATGTAAGATCTCAGGGTTGAGCGCGTGAAGAGATGTGAACAAGCAAACCACAGATTTAGAAGAGAAACAGTTAAACAGAAGTCCATAAAAAATAGAGAAAACACAGCAGAAGTAGAGCGAGCCGATCGATTGTTTACACAATCGGTCGGTCGTGGGAAAAGATTTCCCGAAAACAACTTCTCAGTCATTGTGAAGGTAAAACCATAAGAAGTCAGCGGTTTGCTCGGTTTTACTGTAGGCAATGCCATGGGCTTCACTTGGTCAGTGACGACAGCAATGACGCAACGTCACGTTAATTTACTTGGATAGACTATACGAGCCAGGCGGCTAGCTAACATAATTCGTCACGCTGTGCAACAAGTTCGAGAAGGTGATGAGGAAGCACTTAGTCCAAGTACCCAAGAAGGCAAAAACAACCTAAACACTCCACTACACTCCACACTCCACGCCACTCCACTCCGGACGCTTAAAATACCACCCGTTGGACAGCAAGCGCTCACCGGTCGCACGCCATGGGACGCGACCAAGGACCGTTGCCGGCAAGCACGCGGCCGCGCGTGTTGCTCCTGTGCAGCCCGTGTATAGGGCACCTCATCCCCTTCGCCGACCTGGCGCGCCGCCTCGTCACCGACCACGGCCTCGCCGCTACGTTACTATTCGCCGCGGCCACGTCTCCCCCATCGGAGCAGTACCTCGCCCTGGCCGCCTCCGTTCCCGACGGCGTTGACCTCGTCGAGCTGCCAGCGCCTTCGGACGCGCTCCCGCCCTCCACCCCCCTGCGCGAACGCGTCGCGCACGCCGTCGTCTCCAGCGTCCCGCATGTCCGGGACATCGCCCGGTCATTGGCCTCGGCCGCGCCGCTCGCCGCGCTTGTAGTGGACATGATCAGCATGCCGGCACGCGGAGTCGCCACGGAGCTGGGCGTCCCGTGCTACATGTTCTTTACCTCGCCGTGGATGACGCTGTCTCTGTTCCTGCACCTCCCGGAGCTCGACGCGAAGCTGGCCGGGGAGTACCGGGACGCGACGGAGCCGATCCGGCTGCCGGGCTGCGTAGCGATCCACGCCGACGAGCTCCCGCCATCGATGCTCGCCGACCGGAGCAGCGGTACGTACGCCGGATTCTTGTCCATGGCTAAGGACGTCGCAAGAGTCGACGGGATTCTGGTGAATACGTTCCGTGACCTAGAGCCCGCACTGGGAGAAGGCACGGATGGTGTGAAGCTGCCGGTGCATGGGGTCGGGCCGTTGGTCTGGACGAGACCGGTCGGCGTGAACCGGGACCACTCAGGCACCATGAGATGGTTGGATCAGCAGCCAGGTGGATCCGTGGTGTTCCTGTCGTTCGGGAGCGGTGGCACGCTTACGTGGCGGCAGACGACTGAGCTAGCACTCGCACTGGAGATGTCTCAAAGTCGGTTCATCTGGGCCGTCAAGAGGCCAGACGAAGGCACGTCAAGCGGTGCGTTCTTCGGAACGCGGCAAGGAAAAGAGGACGAGAACGACGACGGCGACGTGTCCGGCTTCTTGCCGAGGGGCTTCGTCGAGAGGACGGCAGGGGCGGGGCTCGTGCTCCAGTCATGGGCCCCGCAGACGGCGATCCTGGCGCACGCGTCCATCGGATGCTTCGTGACGCACTGCGGGTGGAACTCGACGCTGGAGGGCGTCCTGAACGGCGTGCCGATGGTCGCCTGGCCGCTCTACGCGGAGCAGAAGATGAACGCTGCGATGCTCGAGGTCCAGGCAGGGGTGGCGGTCCGCGTCAAAGCCGGACCGGGCGGGTTCGTCAGCAAGGAGGAGATCGCGAGCGCGATCCGGCGTGTGATGGATGGGGAGGACGGGGCAAGGATGAGGGAGCGCGTTGGTGAGGTCAGAGACAGAGCGGCGCATGCTCTGAGCAAAGATGGTTCTTCGGCTCTTGCACTGGCGCAGGCCACAAATGCGTGGAAATCTCCTACGACCGATAGGGAATGAAGAGAAGCGGGGAAATGAAATAGTTTTCGTGCTTTCGTTACTTGCCGCCATTTTGCATTGGATTATCTGTCCCGTTAAATTCAAGATAGTGAACGTATATTCTTCTGCACAAGATCAGATTCGGCTGAGATGTGTCAACTTTCACTTCTGAGATGCTACTTGCTGTTACGAAGTGCTTAAGCTCTCGTTCATAACACACAGTTTCTGATCTTTCGTTGCAAGTGTTTGAAAAGCGTTGATTTGAACAATAACTTGGCCTGTTGGCCAGTTTGATACTAAGTTAGTAACCAGGTTTTGATTAATGCGGTTCGAGCTTGAAAGTGATGAAAAATGACTCTAATCGGTATGTTGGGAGGAAGAGTTTTCCTTAAAAGAATGATGTATGGGATTTGATAACAGGATGGCTACATCGGTCAGACCCCTTAAGAAACGGCAGCAACAACCGAAAATTCTTACAGTTTAATTTACTGATAAGCAGACAGTGACCAATGGTACTCACGTATTTTTTTAATTACGATCTGACTTTATTGGTCGAGTAAATGCAATACAACAGACAGAAGAGACATAAACAAACACAAAAAACAAAGAGCCGAACGAAAGTTACATTAAGGTCTTCCACGGTCGTTGTCTTCGACTCCATCTTTTTACATCTTTGACGTTCATTTAAGACCCCGATTAAAAGAGGTAAAAGACCTAAACCTGCAGAAGCTGCATTAACCTTAAAGGAGTGTCTATTTCTAAGTCGATTTAGAAATAACTATTTTTAAGCTAATAATCCTAAACGTTGATTCTTGATCCAATGGTTAATGGGGTAGTTACACATTTTAGAAATCATGTGTAACTTACAGTCTAGAGATGTGCAACTGAACAGAATTGAGCAGTTGCACATTTTCTATACCTAAATTGTACATTTTTTTGTGCAACTCAGGTGACTGAGAAATAACAAATTCTCAGTCGCCTGAGAAATAGCAATTCCGTAACCTCAAAGATTTGAAAGAACCGTATGAGTCGCCCACCCTAACAGGTGGGAACCTAAAACCACTTAACGCATTATGACTAAGACACTCCTCGCAAAGCAGGTTGCCAAACTGTTGCTTTGTCGATGGACCATTGGAGAAGAAGACCAAGAACATGAAAGGATGAAATGGGAGAACCACAAACTAAAACAAGCTTGACAACACCAATGCCAAGTTAGGCCGACGCACCACAGAACGAACCACCAGATCAGGAGCTATCGATTCGCGGGACCAAAACACCATGACTCCTAAGTGTTGACCACAATGGTCACCTGAGAACAGGGATGTCGCCGGGAGACTATTATTTCACACATACTGCAGAAACCCCCTCTACTGACGGGCAAAAAACCCCCTCTACTGACGGGCTGGGGGCCCGTCAGCCTGGAAATGTCAGTGGAGGGGTGACCTCCACTGACGGGCGGGCCGCCCGTCAGTAGTGGCTGTGACTAGTGACGGGCTCAATTTGCCCGTCAGAGGAAATGTATCACCACTGACGGGCTCCTGGTGAGCGCCCGTCACTGGTTCCCCCTCACCACTGACGGGCTTTCTTTAGGAGCCCGTCGGTAGTATATTTTCAGGGATAAAAAAATAAAATTCAGAAAATAACATTTCATCCACGCAGCCTCCACCACCCCGCACCGCTCGCCTGCCTGCTCCGGAGACCGCCGCGCCGCGCCGCTAGCCCACCTACTCGACAGGCCGCCTCCCCGCTCGCTCGCCTACCTGGGAGGTCGCCGCCCGCTCGCTCGCCTGCTCGGGTCGGGGAGCCCGCGCCGGCACATAGGACAGGAGGGAGCGCCGGCGGATGGCAGCGCCGGGGTCGTCGACGAGGCGGCGCCGAGGATGAGTCGCCGCGTGGACAGGGTGGTGGAGGAGGCGGCGCGGCGCGGGATGGTGGAGACGGCGGCGACCACTGACACGGCGCTGGGTGGAGGAGGCGGCGCCGCGCGTGGTGGTGGAGGAGGCGGCGTCGCGCGGTGTGGTGGAGACGGCAACGACCACCGACGCTATGGCCGGCACGCAGAGCACAAGGGGGAAGAAGGAAGGGGAGAAGTGTGTTACCGGTGAGACGGCGGCCGCGGGGGGTGGTGGTGGTCGGGGATGAGGTGGGGCCGGTGGTCGGTGAGGAGGAGATGCTGCCGCTTGGGGAGGAGGCGCTGTCTGCGCTCGGGGAGGAGCCGCTCGGGGAGGAGCTGCTCAGGGAGGGCGGCGGGTCGGGGAGGAGCCACTCGGCCGCTCGGGGGAGGGCGGCGGTCAGGGAGGATGGCGCTCGGGGAGGAGTTCTTTTCGAATGAACGAGCGGGACTTGGTGAATTTTTCACCAAGTCCCGCGCGTGCTTTATATGTGCTGTGGGTTACCACTGACGGGCGTCTAGTTTCCGCCCGTCAGTGGAGGGGTGTTTTCACTGACGGGCCCGTGGTGAGCGCCCATCACTGGTTACCCCTCACCACTGACGGGCCCCTGGTGAGTGCCAGTCACTAGTTACCCCTCACCACTGACGGGCATTTTCTAAGGGCCCGTCACTAGTTGCATCATATTGGTTTTTCATTTTTTATAAAATCTAAATATGGTCTAAAAAATATGAAAATTAACATGGGGTCATTATATGACCTCATGAGGCTGTGTTTAAAATTTCAGACAAATTCACAAAAGTTGGACTATACATTGCTTTGTAACTTAACCATCTCTGAGAAAGCTTCATAGCATTTAAAGGGGAAATATGAAGATTGAAGTACACATCGTAAATTCTTCATCATTTGAACTTGAGATTTGGACTACAACTTGATATACACTATTATAAGCTAATATTTGTTCATGTTTCATCTTGTTATGTAATAATTTGTATTTTCTATTTTTTGAAATACCAATTTGAGGTACTATGTGTAGTACCTTCCCGAAATATTTATCTAAAATGGTCCAAAAATTTTATACATGGAACATACTACATTATATTGGTAATGTCAAAATTAGGCATTTTTCTGAAATCATTTGCTATTTTTTAGGCATTAAATGAATATGTAGCTATTTACTGGATATATTTCAAATTTGAACTACAAGTATCTTAAAGAAGGCCTCTAAATGGAAGAAAAATTCATATATAAGTACCTATGTATCTTTTTAGCTCCTATCCACAATATATATAAAAAATACAAATATTTTCTTGGGAAAATTCAAACCTTTACTTGCATCTTAATGATTTTTCATTTTATATAAACTCTAAATATGGTCTAAAAAATATGAAAATTGGCATGGGGTCATGAGATGACCTCATGAGGCTGTGTTTAAAATATTAGACAGTTTCACAAAAGTTAGACTATACATTGCTTTATAACTCAAGCATCTCCCAAGAAAAGAAATAAAAAATAAAATAAATACTAGAAATTCCAGAAAACTCAAAAAATTATGAAACTTGATCTGCTGTCTAGATCTATTTATTTTACAAATTTTGCAAAAAGAATCACTTTATTTGGACTTATAGATCAAAAGTTATTGACGTTTGGTGATGCAGTGCTTTTGGTCTGAAAATACTAGTGACGGGCCCTTAGATACGCCCGTCAGTGGAGATCGCTTCGCCACTAACGGACACTTAAATAGAGCCCGTCAGTGGAGATCGCTTCAAAACTAACGTCATCTTGGCACCTTTTTGTTCATCTCCACTGACGGTCCGCGTAGCTGCCCGTCAGTGGAGACTTCCTCTCCGCTGACGGGCATCTAAGTACCGCCCGTCAGTGGAGATGATGCGTCATTTATGGCACCGGGTTTGCGTGTCCACTGACGGGCAACTTAAGGGCCCGTCAGTGGAGGTCTTCCGCAGCGGCCAGTCAGACTCCTCTGCTGACGGGCCTCTAGGTGCCCGTCAGTGGTGAGACCCTCCAACGACGGGCAAGAGTGCGCCCGTCAGTGGAGGGGGTTCAGCAAAGGGTCATTCTGCAGTAGTGTCATACGATTTCATCTTCACTGTCGAGCCGCCATTGCTAGACACACAAAATTAACATAGAAGGAAACTTAAATCTCCACCGCCAGGACGCCACTGCCGCGATGGAGCTAGGGTTTTTTCCTTGCCTTCCGTGGAGGTAAGCAAATTCTTTTGCTAGGCTTCTAGTGAGAATCTTTAGATAGCTTATGTCTTATGTCTGGTAGCTCCCTTGGAACTGAGCTTGGTAGGCCGATGGATTTCTCCTGTGTAATTGCCATAAGGCCAGCGTGAAACGCCAAATAACGGTGTCCGGGACATCCTTTTGCAGGTGGTCATTTCGTAGGTAGATCCAAAGATCAACGAACTCGTATAGGTGCACTGAATCAAGGTGGGTTCCAACAACTCGTCGTGGACAGGTCTGTGCTTTCTTTGCGCAAGCTTGAAAAGTTTGGAGTAAAGCTTTTCGATACTTAACAATCTATCCATCTACTTCGTCAGAACTTGAACATTTTGCTGTCCCCAATGATGATGTTTTCGACGAATCAAAGAGGGCCGATCAATGCTATCTCACGGCAGGTCGGTGCTAATGCAGGGTTTTGAGGTGCTTGTCTATTCGTATCAAAGCCAACGAAGCCTCAGGACCCTGATGAACTTTTCACCATCCAGGATCCCAAAGCTTCCAAGCATCGTGGGCTTACAGACAAAATTTTTAAAATAATATCAATGAGAACTCTAGTTGTAATATTTTTCATGTAATGGATGCAGATATTCTTACAAATATTTGCAGATAAAGTTGTTGGCAGCGTGTCTTCCATAACATATCAAGCAAAGAAGGGATATATTATGAAATTAAGATCAGCTCATCAGAGGAAGGGGGCAACATGCTGTCCATAAACGGATAACCATTATTTCTTAGCAATTGGCCGGTGTGCTAGCATAATGTGTACGTAGATCGATGGCATTGCTAAACTCAACATGCAATATTGAGTATATTGACCGCGCTTGTTTATGGATGCCGATCTAGATCTCAAAAGATTCCCAACTTTTCTTCCGATCTCGGATGAGTGAACTTTTCTTTTTGGTAAAAGCTGGGTACATGACCATCTGGTTAAACAAACAGTTTCCTTTGATGAAAACTATTTTCTGTGATCTAGACAGTAGTTGATCTTCAAGTTAGGATATTGTGTATTACCAGTTTGCCATTTACCAAAGCTCATCCAGCAAATAGCCATATATACAGGTGGCAAGGAACTATCGAAGTGATTTAACAAAGATCGTGTACTACATTGTAGTATTGTACTACTGTGAGACACTAAGACCCATATGTAAGTACCGCAAGTTTTGGCGATGAGTTGACTGCAAAGTTCGTTTGAATTTGGAGTGAAAATACCTATGTAAACTAGTAGGGAGTTCATACGTTGCTACGGAACAATTAAAAAAAAATAATAGATACATTAAGTAAAATGCTATTTTATTTAGCGAGTACATGCGTCAACTATTGTTTCCAATCGAGATGTGATAAATACCGACTTTTTTCTCATGCTTGCCCCTCTCAAACAACTATGCACATCTCTCGTATTTTCTTCATCCTGTCACAAGTCTCCTTGTCCACTCCAGCCTGTAATAAGACAAAGCAACGTCTTCCTTATCCTTTCCTCCCTATCTGCCAATCCCTCTACTCTGCCTCTAGCTCCATCGATGATATGTTGTGACCTAGCTCCACTCCCTATCAATTTGTCGTCATGTATTACTGTCTTCTTCAACTTTGATGAATCTCCACGCGGTTCTTGTCACCTCTAGTGAGAGATTTTGGCACATGCGCATCACCTTAATAGGAATAATGATGTGAGGGACGAACAGCAATGGCAATATTCATCCCTTCTATTCAGCGACGGCGTCGATGACCATATCGGCTGGTTTCACCCTGGCTCTGCTCCGCTTCTAATGGTGTGACGGCTCCACCATTGCTGCGCCTTCGCCTCCATTCAACTCTGCGTCACTTTGTGTCGCTCCGCCTTCATGCACTACCGTCTCTCATTTTAGAGTAACAAGGAGATCACTCCCCGATTCCATTACTTGAATGCCACTTGATCCAAAGTACAAACAATATTGTATCGAAGTAAACAGTAAACAACACAGATTATTACTCTACGCAGAGTCATGCTTTCCTACATATTAGAAATATATTTAACATGCTCTAAAACCACTTCGAACATACATTTTACATCTTAGCATGACATAGTTTTCATTCATTAAATTTCTAAATTTTACACCATGGTAGCTCATGTGAGACTAAAGTTTAATATCAAGTCACAATCTTCATCACCGTGCTTAGCCAGTGCTACCCGATATGTTGCCACACCCAACCAAACTTCGCCCGACCCACTTCGCTCATTTCTCATTGAGGACTGCCGCGGTGTACTGCAACTACCTGTGCTCACCTACTTCCACTATGGGGGCTTCTGCATTGGTTCCTACGCCTGGCCCAACTTCCACGCCGGCTGCCTCCGCCATGCTGCGGAGCTCCCCATGGTGATGCTCTCCTTTGATCGGTCTCGCGCTGGAGCACTGCCTCTCGGTGGCCCACGAGGACGCTGCCGTGTCCCTCGTCTGGCAAGTATAGGAATATATGCGTATATGGCCGCACACACATTGCTACACACGGCTCCACACCACAGCCCATCATGACTCATGCACGCGCGTACAAACAATGACGTCCTCGGCTCATCCGAAAATGCAGCCGCATGTCGTGGAGGACTATCCTGGTGTGCTGCAGTTGCTCAGCGACGACACAGTTGTGCACTCCGCGAGGCCGCCCTTCCCGTCCAGCAGCGTGGACGACCATGCCGATGACGACGGCGTTGAGTGGAGGGCCATCGTGTATGACACCGGTCGCAGCCTCAACCTTTGCATGTATAGGCTGGGGACGATGACGGCCGGGGAGGAGAGCGAGAAGAAGCTCCCCATACTCGCCTACTTCCATGATGGGGGCTTCTGCATAGGCACGTCATGGAGAATTGACGCGGTGTGCTACAACTGCTCAGCAATGCACAGTCATGTGTTTCGTGGGGCCACCCTTCCTGGCGGGGTATTCTGCATTGGCTTGACCCGGTGAAGATCATTGGGTACATCCTGCTCATGCCGTTGTTCATCACATCATCAAGCCGATTTTGTTAGAGATTTTTTAGGATGGTGATTAAGTCAATTTATTAGAAGTACTTTTTAGGTCTTTATTATGTCTAAGTAGTTAGTTTGTATTTTTTGTTAGAGATGTTTTAGGAATGTGGTTAGTGGAGGAGAGGGTTAAAATAGGAAGTGAAAGTGTGACAGCACCTTGCCAATAAGCACGATCTCCTTACGCTCACAGCTGCTCATGATGGCGCGTCCAACAAACATGCACACGCCACTCTAAGAGGAGGACACAAGTAGAAGGGAGAAGACAGACTTGAGAGGCGACAGTAAATCTAAAGGAAGAATATGAGAAAAGGAGAAGGAGGGGAGATCTGAGATTTGTTTGTTTGTTTGTTAGAGATTTTTAGGAAGGTTTCTTTGTTTGTTAGAGATTTTTAGGAAAGTTTATTTGTTTTAATTGGATAACAGGGAACAACGGTGGCAATTTTTTCGTAAATAATATAAATTTTGATGGCAGTTTAGAGGTAACAAGTAGGGGGTTGATTAGGGGATTAATTATGTCATAAGCCTGTAATTATGAGATCGTTTTCAAGGATCCAACTTTAATTATGAACCCCTAATAAGAGATTTATGCAAGGTTCGGATCAAAACTATCAAACACCAACTTATACTTTATAAGTTGATGTTGCTTAGATTTTTCTTGTGTTTCACAGCCAAATCTTCATTTATTATTACCCTACATGTTGCGCCGCATATGCTCCGCTCTGTGATATCACGTGTGTGGGATTAAACGCTGGAGAAATGTTTCTAAAATTCATGTATACTTTTTCAAGGTCTTTGTTTGATGGCATTTAGATCAGACAAGGTAATCTTCTTGTCTCTACTTCCTTCAAAATGGCTACAAAGCATATCATTAACTATTTCTCGTGAATAGGCTGACCATGGTCGATGTCCTAGGTACCAAGACTGTGACGTCCTGAAGAGAGCAAGAAGTAAGCTCTTTGCCTTCATAGCTTCATTCCCCCTACGGTGGCCACAACTGCTTTATATACCCTAGTATATTCAATTGCATCGATGTTGCCATCGTACTTGAGAAGGTCTGTAAGGTAGAACTTAGGATGATACAGTATGACTGTGATCCTTGGACGGAGTAGGTCCAGCGGGTTTGTAAGATCAATGATCTCTTGAAGGTAAGGTTGAACTTGTTCGGTGACAGGAGGTTGCAGAGGGTAGACAGCAAAGGCGGGCGGTGTGACACCGAGGCGGTGATGTGTGACATGAGCCCCTTGTTCACCGAAGCTGGTTCCAGCTCTACATAACACCACATTGCTGCTTCTTGCGTTGGTACGGGATGCAGCGATATCGCTCGGAACAATACCCGATGATGATGCCGCCCGCAGCGATGGGGTGTCCTAGGATAATGGTACTGGCCACAGTAGTGATGTCGCTCACTGTGATGGCATCGCCTGCTGCGGTGGTAGTGTCACTTGCGGCAATGGCAATGCTCACTGCTGTGGTACCACCCATGGCATTGATGTCGCTCGTGGCGGTGGTGTCGCCTACGGTGGTTGAGCTTGCGGCCTTCCTCTTGGTGCTCGTAACATTCTCAAATTTTACCGGTTTAATTTTTTTAAAAAGAGAGAAGGATATGCAACTATGTAATATATTTTAAAACATCTTTATTGGCTTTTGTTCCAAATTAATTCAAGTCTATGAATTAATTTGAAAGCTTAAGTGAGGTTTTGAATTTTTTCATTTGATCACACTTTGAAAATTCGCCCTAAAAATATTTCTATTGAGTTCCCCATATTCAAATTGATTTCCTAGAATTTTTCGTAATTTTTGGACTACTTTTGAGGCTATTTTGCTTTGTTTTACTTTTCCTGTAATTTTTATTTTGAAAATAAAAGAAGGGCCAGCCAGCCCAGCAGGCCAGCCAGCCACCAGGCCAGCATGGGCCCTATGCTGCATGCTGTAGCCGTGCTGTGCACAGCACGCTCGAGCAGCAGCGCAGCGTAACGCACGCGTGCGTGCACGTGTTGCCGACGATGTTTCTCCGGCCATTAAGCCATGCGTCAGTGCTCCTCTTCATCTCCCTCGATGCCTTTTCCTCTCCCTGTTGCTTGGCCTATAAATAGACCCCTCTCCCCTATGTTTTCTCCTTTGCTCTCTCCAACATCTCCTCCACACATATTTCTTTCCCAACTCCGGCGGAACTTTGGCAAGCAATTCTGGTGACACCGATGCACCCCACACCGAGGTGTTGCTACTAGGAGCTTCCCCACATCACGCACCTCCTGCCACAAGCAATTGGGAACTTCGTCCACTACACCGACCGTACCGCGAGCTCTCTCACAACTCCGGCGAACTCCTCTCCTCGATTTCCTCGCACTCGGTGAGCCTCTCTACAATCCCTCTCTGTGGTAGGCTCCCACCAACCATTGGAACATTTTCCCCCAACCAATTTCAGCCAATATTCACCCATTTTGTGCAGCCTTGAATTGCGATGGATCAACTCCCTCGCACGTACAGTAGCCCATGTACTGTATCTCTGCCTATTTTTCTACATCCATTTAAACCATGTCTAACCTGTGATCTTAGTAGTAAAATGGGGTATTTGGGACCCAATGAACCCACTAGTGTGATCGGATTTTGAATCTGACCGTTAGATTTTAAATTCTATCCGAATTTGGATGAAATTCGATCAAATTTTGCGCTAACTTTGTACTGGACAATTATTTTGAAAGTATTTCTTTTCCAGTAGATTACTAGTATGTGTAGGAACTCCTCTGTAATATTTCATAATTTTTGGACTTGTGTAGAATTTCCTAGAATTAAAATAAGCTCTATTTTAATTATTGAAAATAGAAATGCTCTCTGTTTTTAATATCTAATTTTTGCTTAGGATCAAAGAACCCTAGAACTAATTTACCATGTAATTTGTAACCTTTTTCCTATAATTGTTTGAGCTAGAAAAATCAGGAAGTGTTCTAGGTTCATTTAAAATGTATATTTAAATGCTGTTATTTGCAATAGTCCCTTTATAAATCTGTTTTAGCAACTAAAAATGCATGTCTAGGACCCAATAAATCATTTTATGTCCTAGGATTGGTTTCAAGTCATGGGAACCCTTTTAGCATAATTTAGTAATGTTTTACAATGCTTTTAGAGTAGTTTTCATGCTTGGAATAATAGTTTTAATCATTTAATTTTCAGAACCTTTTTAATTATAAAATGTCTGTGGAATTGATATTATATCATGCGGATCCATTTGTATGATTTGGTAATGTTAATCATTATTTTCTATATAATTGTTACACTAGAAATGATAGAAAATTGTTTTATTTAAATAATATTCAGATTTAATATTATTATTAAATCATTTTGGTACTGTTTTGGTACTGTTAACACACCCTAAAGATGATCCATGCTTATTTAGTACCTGCTAATAACAAGAAATAGCCCTTGGTTATAGTCTTAGTCATTACTATGGTAGAAATGCATGTGTAACTCTATAGTGTTCTTATGCTCTAAATTAATTGGCGAACAATGTTATAATAGCAAACAAACCATGTTATTCTCTGAAATGTTTAAGCAATTGATCATTAGACATGTTAGGATATGCCATGCTTATGTTTATTTGAATAAGTCATGCTAGCAAAAGGGTAGCTATGCTTGTATTGTGAATATGATATTGTAATATATATAAATATATATATATATACATATATATATATATATATTTATGTGAGTATATATATGCTTATGGCCTAATCTTAGAAGACCTACCTATACTAAGGACTCTCTAGCGATAGACCTTGCTTCTATCTTCGTCGCTATGACGCTATCGCGCCATCGTTTCATTCCATCCATATCTTACCTTCGTCGTGCTTCTCTCTCGTGTTGCTTTCCGAAACGTTTCTATTAGAGTCTGTATTTATTTGTTTCATTCTTGCTACGTTGTGCCGTTAGGGAGTGAAGGGACCGATATGGTGACCGAAGCAGCTGAAGAAGAAGAGTACTACCACGAAGGCATGCCCCTCTTTCTTGATCATATTTGTTCCTATATTTCTGAAAGTCATTATATTTTATCATGTACAAACATGCATGCTGTTTTAATCTAGTAGCTAGCGTGTCGATTGACACACCTTTACCTTTCCGCTTGTTGCCATGTTTACTTGATACCCTGAGTAGATTAATATGTTTTATTCTGAATAGAGTAGAGAAATGCTTAGCCGTGCTTAAATATATCTTTACGTTGTTTTGATTTGCCTCTACGGAGAAATAAATTTCGGATCGATGATCCTTGTTGAAACTTGTTGAGCTCGCTAAGCTAGGGCTGGATGCCTAATGCTTTCTTCTCTCTCTATTCTTTCAAATTCTACTCTAGGTGAAACTTATCATCTAATATGGTGCGGGGCGATAGCTGAATCAATGGTGAAGGAGCATATGGTTGTCCTACCCGCAGAAGGCCGGTTTAAAGGAACCATTGGTCGTCTGTACCGCTTAAGGCCGAAGTCTTGAAGTTGGAGAATTATGACAACAGTACAACCACATGCTATATGGCCACTGGCTTAGTCAAGTAGGTTAGTCAGCCTTTGGTGCCGATGTCGCTGTACTGCAGAATGGGTGGACGTAGCTACGAGGACCCTCGGCACAGATGGGGGGATTGGAGTGTGGGGATGTACTCTCAACTCCGGGCCAGATCCGATGGGTATGTCACACCTTAGGGGGATCTAGCTAAAAGACCTCGTCACGGTCACCCTGCCGACACACCGATGGGTGTGTGTACAAGCCTGCACAGCTTGGCATAAGGGGATGATCGTGTCATGTGGGTAAAGTGTACAAACTCTGCAGAGTTCAAACTAATCGATTAGCCATGTCTACGGTTATGGACAGCACATGACTCATTCTTGATGAAAAGGACCTGTCCCTCTCCCCCTTGCTATTTTCCTCTACCCCTTTGCTAAGAAACTGATGAACGAGCTAAGGCGGAAGTTCCTCGCTCGAATGTGATGGTTGAGGACCTTACATGGTGAAAACACCCCTGATATTAAAACTGATTTATATCAAAATGCTGCCTTCAAATCTATTATAGTAATTCAACTAAAAGTTGCTTTACGCAAATAAACCGTAGAGCCTTCCTTCGAAGCCTTCCATGTAGTATGGTAGGACCATGTGCCGCCAGGTGGCTTGTTGAGTACGTGAAGTACTCACCGTGAATGTGTTTCGTGGTGGTGTACAGATGACTATGCCAATGAAGATGGAGCCGACGAGGACTACTTCTATGATGATCCCGAAGAGTAGGTCGCGTGGCTTCCGTCAATTGCCTGTGGCACGTATGGAGCCATGTGGCGTACCCGATTTTAAGGCCGAGTACTCCCTTGTGCTTACTATACCGGTCCCTGGATCAATAGCCGGTACACACAAGTTAACCTACATATCATTGTCATACACGCATATTTCAGTATCGGAAATATAAATAGACCGTCAAGGTCGATAGTCTGATACCTGTAGTCCAACGGCTAAGAACTTGCAGCGGAAAACCAAGCGGTGATGTGGCCCAGCAATATGCCATATCCGACATGCAACTGACTAGGGTTACACCCTAACTTTCGCGAACACAATCGTATCCTCAGAATTGATGTCTCCTTCGTCTGGCTAAATCAACAAGCCAGGTGAGTACATGGAATGTACTCGCAAGCATCCCACAGGAGGGAATAACAGATGTATTTCATGCCAGGCTTGCTCAAGAAGTGGCTCTACACTAAGTTGAATGTTGTGCGGAAAAGTAAGTTCTTAATCGAAATACAGAATAGTAGATCCAAGAGCATTTTCGAAAACAAGTTCGTCTCTGTCGAGACAGTATTCAGTGCTGGACTATCCAGCTAAACAGTCATCAACTAGGGGCTGGTAGCTCCTTCTACCGCCTCAAACAGTCCTTACAACCTACCTGTGCTACCGCCTTACGGCCCGGGCTAGGTTTTTCTCTTCTGCAGTTCCTCACTACCAGACTGTAGCTTAAACTGCTCCCTGTGGACACGTCATGCCCACATCCTTAATCCCGTTCCCACATTTCATAACTAAAACTTAGTCTAACCAGTGTGTGGCCTAACCAGTTCTTGTCCATGACCGAGGACGCGGCTATTCGAATAGTTTTTAACACTCTGCAGAGGTTGTACGGCTTTACCCACAAGATGTAAGTCCCCCTTGTTGCCGAACGTTACCGATATACTTCACGAGGTGTATTGGCAGGGTTATTACAACGAGGCTTTTCACCGGCTTTCACACTAGAGTTGGACCCACTAGATAAAATCTATCCATTTCTTCGCTTGTGCCCGAGCAGCCCGACACCACAACCCGAAGAAGTGGACTCATCTCTGTGTCGAACCTCTACCCACGTATTACGTGGAGCTCACTAAGAAACTCTATCCACGTAATCCCTTGGAGATCCTCTAGGGATGCAAATAGCACACTCTTCCTACTGCCCATGGGTCCAGACCCTAATACTTGCTGGGGTAATAGGCCAAGTCCTTCCATAAAGGCCATGTGGACGTATGGTAAGGAATCTGGTCTGACGGCACTTTAGGTTCGGTCCTTGGTTGATTCGAGCAAGACTCTATAGTCACACAGACAACCACATCGCTACCAGCTACTTTACCATCCCCAAACTGCCCTTAGCATTCTTGCCCGAATCAAAATCATCCTCCACTTTTGTTTGGGGTTTTGAAAATAGCAGCATTCTTTTCAAACACTCACCTCGGAAGGCACTTGCTGATCCGAGGGTTTTTATCCCATGTCTAAAGCGGTCGATATATGCCGATAGAAAATGTTTTTTTTCTCTAAGCAGGTCTAAGCAGGGCTATTGCCTATATTCCTAACTACTTTGCCGAACTTACGATGAGCAACAAATAATGATAGGGTTACAAGGAAAAGTTTCATCGGACCTGAGGTATATGCATCTACTAGGGGTAACTAAGTCTAGCATAAAATAACGGTGATATTCATATAGCATGCAGGGTTGCAAACAAGATAACTAAGTTTTCGCACATATGGGATTCAACATGATCAAACTGGGGAATGCTTGCCTGGCGATATTGGCTGGGTCTCAGTCTTGAGCTTGATATGACAACCATCCGGAATCCTCCTCGTGACACCTCGTAACGTCGGTATCTACACGTCAAAAGGACGTCGGATAAGCAAACCGATCCTAGGAAGAACCAAATAAGAACCAGCATGCACTCATGAAACCTTTAGAATATGCACTCTAGACATGGACGTCTTTAGGGTTCCCAAGGGGGTGGAAAAAGGGATTCCCATCACATGAAATCAGAGCTTTTGTAGATTAGAAACCAACTCTTTTGATTAGTGTCGTACCGATGACTTAGGTGTTCTTGGTTTTCGTATTTAAGTCAGGCTAGGAGGGGCACAAACATGATTTAAAGCTTTTTTTATAAGGTTGGATGAAATATTTAGGAATTAAGATCTTAAAGTAGTATTAAAATACATCATTTAAAGGAATACGGGGATTTTAGGGATTCATATATTTTATGTCTTGAAACATAAAATACTGGTATCCCAATGCCCTACTGGAGTCAATAGGTTAGGTTTGACGTGAGAAATTTTTGGATAAAGAATCGGCCGTTTCGAAGCCAAATTGAAGAAGGTACTCCGACGACATATATATTTGAATATATCCAATTTTGAAATTAAAAATATTTTCAAAAATTATTAAACTGGCATCGGAGTGTAGGTTTTGATTTTAGATGAATGTAGAAAAAGAAACAAAGTGATTCGAAGTCACGTCTGAGAAGGTATGGTTCATCAACGGTTTTCTATCTAGAGGTCATGTATTGATTAGCCTTATGCTTTCACTTAACTAACCAGAGCCCCAGCTGTTAGCGAGTAGTTAGGTCTGAACCGGCATTAGCTCATTAAACACACTCGGTTAACTGCCATGGTGGAAAGGAAAAGGTCAGAGCATGTGAGTTGCCGAGGGGGAAGGGAGACGAAAATGGAGGTAGCGGCGCATCGGATGGTCTTCGCCGGCAACAACAGCGGAGAGGAGAGAGAGGCGGCGCGGTCCTCTCCAGCTTTGAAGAAGAAGCTGCTCGGCTCAGCCCCATCTTCTCCATCCCGAAGTGGAGCTAGGCCGGAAGTGAGAGGGAGATTAGGTGGGAATATGTGGGTTACGAAAAACATTACGCTCTTTACTCAGGAACCCATATTTCGGTCTAGACAAAACGAGCAATACATATCCTCAACTGGAAAACGCATCCAGCGGGTGCACTTCGCTCTTTACTTATTGGGCCACCGGCGAGATGAACCAGGAGCAGTTGGCAGTAGAAGAGAGGAGATCCTGCCGGTGGCGGCTGCGTCGGGATTAACTCACCAGCAGTGAATCAAGGTGCGGGGAGGAGATCATGGCCGGCGGTGTGGGAGCCCGGGGCAGATGGTGTGGGGAGTCCTTGCCAGCGGTGGTGCTCGGGACTCTCACCATTGGCCACCGAGACGTGCCCAGCTGCAGCGACGCCGGGGTCAGAGGTGAGTGAATGACCCCGGGGTGGCTCGGATGGGGATGGGGAGGAGCCCGAAGGTGGAGAAAAGGGAGGGGGATGAAGAGGGCATCGATGGAGTGAAGCGGTGCTGTGCCAGAGGGGAGGAGGAGGGGCTCGTTGGTAGCGGGGAAGCTCGGTGGCCAGGCGGCGGCGAGTGCCTCGGACGGACCCGGGACAGCTTGTCCAGTGGTTCGGTGGCGTTCGACCTGCTGGTGTCTGGGACCAGCACCGGCTGGGCGAGGTGAGGCAGAGGCCCGAGACAGGTGGGTCGTGCTGAATGGAAGAAGGGCCGCGGTGGTTCACGACCGGAGCTGAAGGAAGGAGCGATTTGGGAGCGGGTGCCGGTACTGGAGCCAGAGAAGAGAGTTGCAGCGGCTCGATGACTGAGGAGGTAGCTCACTGGCTCTGCAATGCTCAGCTGGAGGAGGATAGCTTGAGGGCTTGGAGCTTGGGTTACTCGATACCTATAGAAGTTGGACGCCTGGCTATTCGGAGCAGTGGATCAAGAGAAAAGCTCAGCAATGGAGGGACTAAAGGAATCCCGGTTGGGGAAAGAAGAAGCTTGTGGCGGCGGTGGCACTTGGGGCTGGTCCAAAGGAAGAAGCTCCAGAAGCTTGGCTTGTGGGGAGGAGGAACTCGATCTTGGGAAGGAGGAATGGCGGGGCGCTCGGGAGAAGAAGAGCAGAACGGGGAAGCGAAGGAACTGGCCAGAGGAGAAAGAAATGGGGAGGAATGAGAGGGAATGGCTCGGTTTGGTGGTTGAAGCAGCTCAACTCGCTGGCTTGGGGAAATGGGGAATGGCAGAACTGAGGAGGGGGAAATGAAGTAGAGCTCGGTTTTTTTAAGAGTTGGATGAGGGGTGAGGTGTTGCTGAGCTGAGACAAAGGCGCAGGAATCCTGCCGAGGTCGCTGGGCCGCACAGCGGGGTTAGGCATCGCTTGGTGCGTGTGCTGGCAAAAGGAGCAGAGAAACGCTTGGTAGAATAGTGAGTTCATGCTGCTAGTGTTTAATTCATTCCGAGCTTGGTGTAGTATGTGTAGGTGATGGGACATGACCCTGATAGCTTCAGGAAAAGAACTAGGAGTTATTTTCTATGCACATGCACCTGCATTGGTAGATGGCATAAGCGCATATATATATATATATATATATATATTTCTTTAATTGGGTTAAGGGGTGATAACGCATGGTCATATGGAGGGAATTAATGCTGCATAGACTCATGGACATACGTATATGCAAGTTGGTTGACTCCAGCTACTACAATAGGAGTTTCAAATAGCATGCCATTAAAATCATTAAGTTGCGAAGGAGCACTAATATAATTTTAAAGTGGGTACGTGCTATTTTCTAAAAGCTTATGTATAGCCCAGATTAGGGAGGGGTCATATTTTTAAACGTTTCAGGACTATCATCCTAAACATCTTGTTAATGGGATGTGTTTACGTAGATAAATAATCAAGACAAAAGCAGGAGGGCCAAGAGAGGACAAGGAGCTAGGGTTTTGGATTTCCTTCTGCTCAAAAGAAGTAATTTACGGTTCAAAGTGTATGTGCTCATATACATGTGGGAATTTAAGCATATATAGTGTTGCGATAAGGTCGGAGTAAGCAGAAAAGGTCATGGTCGGCCAGAGTTCGAGGAATGCCATCTGTATACTCATATATACACGTGCTTTGGATTGGCGACGGAAGCAACTGAAAGGGTCGAGGTCCAGGGTTTCGGTGGACTAGAACTTCCAACGTATCTACCCACATACATTTGAAAACTAAGCGTATATAGGGTGGCGACGAGGCTAGGATAATGGTAGGGAGTCATGGAAGTTAGGATTTGGGAAAGTATTGCCGGTAGACTCACATATATGCGTAGGATTGTGGCAGAGTTGAACAAAGGGTAAGGGTTTTAGTCCTCGGTCCGGTTGAGAAATAGGATGGGTATATTTGCGTATATACCAAGACAGTATATATGTGCATATATTCATAACAGAACATGGCGATGTAGATGGTAGAAGATCATAGTATTCGGAAGAGATTCAAGACGTATATATATGCTTTAATTTCACAGAAGTACCATGTGGGTACTTAGCTGCAGATGCCTGTCTAGGTTGCACCGGCTAGAAAGAAAGGAAAGGTTGCTGAAGGTGTGTTCGTGACGGGGAGTGCAAGGATGAGCCGCCATGTATGGAGACAAGGTGTGAAGCAAAGTTTTCATACCTTGCCGGACAGAACCTTGGCAAAGCGGAGATTAAGGGAGTAAAAACAGCGGTGGAAGATTTCGGCTAGTCACAATTCAGGATTTGGTAGAAGCACAATTTGACATAAAGTTTTAATCAGGTGTAATTCAGTTAGCGGTATTAGTAAAAGTTTTTGAAGGTCCTTATTTTTGGGTTTTGAAAAATCGGGGTGTGACAAGCCGCTTCACTTTTGTTTCCGCTGTTTTCCTCTGATATAATAATGTCGTTAAGACATGGTACGTTGTAAGCCATGTGGCATATCATACTCAATCTATGTTTTATCTTTGAATGCATGCAATGTTATTCATTTCGCTTGTGTACCGTCAGCGTGATCCTGGATTGACGAGGATATACACAAGGAGAGTCTGGTAGTTGAAAATTAGACTCCCACAAGAAGTGGTATCAGAGCATGCATTGACCTAGGACCGTGACCTTAGCTTAGAATGGACATACTTAAGGACTATATTGTTAAAATGCTACTTGCAAAATTATTAAGTCTCTTTTGCCCTCGCTTCTCCCTTTTACACCAATTTTGAAAATGTTACTTACTTCTCCTTCTCCTTTTCAAACTTGTGTTATAGATGGCTACCCGGACTATAGCGAACATTGAAAAGGAGAATGCCTTCGGCAAGTTACTTGGAGGGATGATGAAGCAGGTGGGCCGCTCGGAGATCAGCATTTCAGGCTACGAGTACCCCCTTCCCACGGGGAGTTTCGCTGGTCACTTATGGTCAAGATTCCACCCCATGAAGAACCTGCGGGAAGACTGATCGAGTTCCCAGTTGCTGGAAATAGATGGACAGACGCTGTTGAGCAGGCGGCTCAGCAAGCCCTCGCTGCGGTGGTTGACTTCTACCGCAAGGATTTGGCTGATACACCATACTGCTTCTTCCCGAGGAGGAGTCCCGACTTCATGATGCGTCGAGGACGTAGCACCGCCGGAGAGACGGATGAGACCATCGACCTGATGGCTACTTTGGTTCAGGCACTGGAGAACCGTGCCGGCAACCTAAAGTACGAGGCGGACACTTTGGTGAGAAAGAAGAGGATGATGCTCGACGAGATCGAAGCGTTCAAGAAGAAGATCCCCAGGGTGCCGGAGCCAGAGATCGGTACCACCCAGCTCCGACGTCGCCGTCTCAGGCGCACAGCCCGCAAGTCAGTGCCTCGCCATCCAGTGATGATCGAGAAGATGGATTGGTTCGACGAGCCTTTGGAGATCCTCACTCCACCAGCTTCAGAGCAGCCAGTTGCAGACCCAGTACCCCAGGAGCCTTCAGAGGAGGAGCCTATGGAGGTCGAGTTCGACGAGTCCGAGGGTTCGCTCAATGACACGGTGCAGTCGAAGTTCACCCTGAACTTTGCGCTGGCTGCGGACTACCCTGGTCCCAGTGTCTACCTTGGCAGAGGCCGTGGAGATGGTTTTCTTGTTGAGTAGTAGACCGTAGCATCCTTGAGTTTGAGGTCCCTAATAAATTAATGCGTTAGTTATTTTGATGTGATGAACTATGTGATATCGACTACACTAGTCATATTGCTTTTGTCTTGTGTGCTGGGTTAAGGGTTAGGTTGTTTTCCCGCTCGTCTATTCTGATCTTGAAGCCGCAAGCAGGATGGATGCTCCTCGTGGAGCACGTGGTGGAGCCCATGGAGGCCGAGGCCGAGGTCGAGGTCATGGAGGCCGTGGTCGTGGAAGAGGTCAGCCCAACGAGGAGCCAATCATTGAGGAACCTTTGTTTCTTGGAGAAGAAGAAGAACCAGCACAGGAAGAGGAGAAGTTCATGCCACCACCACCACCGATGCCGAACCTAGAGCAGCTTTTGTTCATGTAGACGCAAATCCTACAGCAAATGGCTGCTCAGATGGCCAACCAGAATCAAGGCTTCTAACCCCAATCTGGCTTAGCAGAGCTTATGAGGACGAAGCCTCCAACTTTTGAAGGTTCAGCAGATCCGTTGGATGCTGATGACTAGTTGAAGGAGATAGAGTGGAAGCTCAACTTGGCCAATAGCAATGGGCCTGATCGAGTCAAGTTTTCGGCACACCAGCTCAAAGGTGTGGCTGCGGACTGGTGGGAGAATTTTTGCGCAGCTCATGACAACCCTCAGGGCATCTCATGGAATCAGTTTGCTGAAGCTTTTCGCATTGCTCATATTCCCTCTGGAGTTATGGAGATGAAGAGAAAGGAGTTCTTGGACTTAAAGCAAGGAAAGATGACGGTGCCAGAGTATTTGAGTCGTTTCACTCAATTGGCCCGTTATGGAAAGGCTGATGTTTTCACAACAGCAGATAAAGTTTCAAGGTTTTTGAATGGAATGAATCCTTGGCTAAAGGACAAATTGATCGCTCATGACTTCCCAACCTTCCAACAGCTTGTGAACAAGCTAATTATTCAAGAGAATTCAAGGAAGGAGCTTGAGGAGCATCGCAAGCGCAAGGCACCTTATCAAGGCCATTCTGGAGCAGGCAGTTCCCGTCAGAGGCTGAATCAGAACCAAGGTTTCAAAGGGCAGAATTCAAGACCGCCAAGGCTGAACAATTTTGTTCCCCGCACTTCATATTAGACTCCCAGAGCTAAAGTGGGGGATTCCGAGCCAACACCGCAGGGAAGCCATGTTTCAACTGTGGGCAAGAGGGACATTTTGCCAATGTGTGCCTTACTCGAAGGAATACAGGACCATCATCGGTGAAGTTTAATCTTGAATCAGCAGTCAAGACACCACAAGCAAGTTAAGGACGTGGTGTGCTTCCAACCCCAGGAAGCGCAACTTGCACCCCAGGAGCAGTTGGCCGCGGAAGGGTCAACCACGTCACAGCAGAGAAGCCCAGGAAGCTTCAGATGTTGTCTTGGGTATGTTTCTGATCAACTCAATGTTATGGTTTAGTTCTATTTGATTCTGGAGCTTCGCATTCGTTCATTGCAAAGTCTTTTGCTGAGAAACATCATTTTCAAGTTGGAATGTTGAATTTGCCTATGGTTGTGCAATCACCTGGGGGTGCATTAAGAACCGGACTCAGATGTCCTAAAGTGATCATAATGATCGAAGGAGTAGAATTTCTAGCAAATATTATCTTGTTAGATTCTCAAGGCTTGGACATCATCCTACGGATGAATTGGTTGAGTAAGCACCAAGGAAAGATAGATTGTACGAGTAGATCTATAGTGTTGACCAATGCTGAAGGGATCACTGTGGAGTTTAAGCCGAAGTTCTCATCTCATCTTGAGGAGGCTTCCATGTTGAATAGTCTGAAAGAGTTGTCTGTTGAAGACGTAAGAGTGGTGAATGAATACCCGGATGTTTTTCCAGAAGAGCTACCAGGTCTGCTGCCAGACCGTGAGATAGAGTTTGCTATTGAGCTAGTGCCAGGCACTGCTCCTATTGCAAAGAGGCCATATCAGATGCTGGCTAATGAGTTAGCCAAGATGAAGAAGCAAATCCAAGAGCTAGAAGAGAAAGGTTATGTCAGACCGAGTACCTCGCCGTGGGGAGCACCGGTTCTGTTTGTGAAGAAGAAAGATGGTAGCATGCGCATGTGCGTAGACTACCGAGCACTTAATGAAGTGATGATCAAGAACAAGTATCCTTTGCCAAGGATTGATGACTTGTTTGACCAGTTGAAGGAAGCCTCAGTGTTCTCAAAGATAGATCTCAGATCAGGATATCACCAGTTAAAAATTCAACTAGAAGATGTTCCCAAGATAGCTTTTGTGACTAGATATGAGCTATATGAGTTTCTTGTGATGTCGTTTGGACTCACGAATGCACCAGCGTATTTTATGAATCTAATGAACAAGGTGTTCACGGATTGCTTGGTGTGAGGATCCGGACTTAACTTCCAGACCCTCCCTGTGTATCTCCTCATCAATCCAGGATCAAGCTGATGAACACAGGCGAATTGATATCACTGCACACATCACAAAACATTTTAGAAACATAAACAATTGAGTTATAGCAGCGATATGACTAAATAAAGTAACTAGGACTTATGTCCCTTACCATTTAGAAACATAGCGGAAAATAAAGCGTACATGTCTCCATCTCAACCACAGGCTGTCGACGGAGGCCACGTGACCTAAACCTCAGCATTGACGTAGAAGATACCTCATAGTCTTCATCGTCCTCATAGATATCTGAACATGTCCAACAAAAAACATGCTCGATGAGTACTTCACGTACTCAGCAAGCCACCTGGCGGCAGATGGTCCTATCATACTACATGCAAGGCTCCAAAGGAAGGCTTTATGGTTTATTTGCGTAAAGCAATCTCTTAATTGAATTACTTATAATAGATTCGAAGGCAGCGTTTTGATGTAAATCAGTTTTAATATCAGGGGTGTTTTCAACAGGTGTGGTCCACGACCAACACACTTGAGCAAGGACTCCCGCCTTAGCTCGACCATAGGATTCATCAGCAAAGGGGTAGAGGGAAATAGCAAGGGGGAGAGGGATAGGTCCTTATCATCAAGAATGAGTCATGTGCTCTCCATAACTGTGGACACGGCTAATCGATTAGTTTTAACTCTGCAGAGTGTGTACACTTTGAAAGGACCTCAGATGCCGACTAGAGGGGGGTGAATAGGAGGCTAACCAAAAATTACTTCTTTTAACTAGATTGTTTAGATTAAGCCTTGTGCAGAAGCAAGGATTAGCCAGCTGTGTGACAGGTGTGTGACACAGGTAAGTTGCGATGTGTAAATTAGCATGTAGCTGTCACACAGGTGCCTAACACAGGTGGGCTAATGACTTAGCAAAATGATGAGCAATCACAGTGTCTATGTAACAGGTAGCTGACACAGGTGTGAGATATGATCTATACCAACTGTGAAACAGCTAACAAGACACAGGTGTAAATGTGATCTAAGCAGATAAACAGAATATCTATATGAGCATACAAGCAAACAAATATAGCAAGAATCAAGAAGTAAAACAGCAAGTACTCAGGAGACAGTGTATTTTTCACCGAAGTTCCCAGCTCTTTGCAGAGTGGTACGTCTCCGTTGGAGAAGCTACTCCGAAGAGGTCGCCAGCACTGAATCGTGCTTGTTCTCCGAGTACCTGATCTCAGGCCTCTTCCTTTGCTTGTGGAAGTCCTTTTGCTTGCGGCAGGTAGACTTCAATCACCCTCACAGACTACTGGTCCTCCTACGCCCGTCTAGGAGTAGACACTCCAAGAGTAATAGATTCAGCAGTGACAACTTTTGGAGAAACCAATGCTCTTTGCTCAAGAACTCTAACCCTTCCAGAACTGACACTTAGGAAACTTGGCTTTCGTTTGGTGGAAAGAGGCTTTGCAAAGGTCAAATGTGAGTTATTGATTGGCTCATTGGTTGAGGTCGAAGACCTCCCCTGGTCCCCTATATATAGGGTTCACAGGCACTTGACTGTTACACTGTTGCCACGTAGGATTAAGTGAATCACTAGTGTCAGCCACCGGTGACACAGCTAATCACTCCGTCCAACTATAACCGGCTCAAGCAGACCGATACATGTGTCACCGGCGGCACACACAGGTAAACCCTAAACTGACACAGCCGCACTACTCAGCCCGGTCTTGTCACATGACATGCCCTCAGCGTACACACTCTCTGAAACCTATAAGGAGAGAACCTCCAACAGCCCTCCGACTCAGCAGACAAGCTATCGCAGTGCAGGTTCCTCAGCATTTTCAAGCTCTCCCCTGGTACAGAGATGTACCTGAGTCATAGAGCGTTAGACCACCTGTGACACCGCTATGTCACACCGGTGACTCTAACCCCTAGGGTTTTCTACTGCTAGCACTACAGAATGCCAGCTCCAACCAGTTTTATACTTATACAAAACTGCTGACGCAGGGCTACTAACCTCAAAGCATTAGTGCCACTGTCCAACATCCTGAGCATTGAGCAATTAGAACCTCCACAGAGCATCACTGCTTCATCCCTCTTGATAGTACGGGCTTTTCCTATGGACTCAAAGAAACTAGCAAATCTAGGCTTTACCTGCCCACGAATTGTAGTCACGGTCCTTGACGTATCAAGCCACCATCACCTTGCTTGCAACTCCTTGCACAGCACCGGCTTCTTCACAGCTGTGGCACAGCTGCCTAGCACAGCCATTCCTTAGTCCTAGAAACCACCCTTGTACCCTTTTTTTGGTGGTCATCCTTTCCTTGATGACCCTTCTTCCTAGAACCTACAAATAACCTGCTCACACTCACTGTAAACGTTAGATTCCAGTTTGAGTTGCCATTAACCATCAAAACTAACTTGGGGCCTAGATGCTCTTTCAATCTCCCCCTTTTTGGTGGTTAGTGGCAACCCATCCAACAAATTTGCATATCAATTTGAATAGAAGGTATATGTGCAGGTTGTAGAGAATACACTCCCCCTGAAGCTGTGCATAAGAGATTTGTTTTTAACTTGCCAATGCACAGATTATAATTTTTGGATACAGGCAGCATTTTCTTACAACTTACACTCTTATCAGTTCAGAACAATAAGTGTGTCAGAGAATAATGAGCTGAACTGAAATATTTTTCTCTTGATGCATTTGCAAGAACCAGAGCATATAAAAATGTGTCAGAGCATCTGAATATATATCTTAGAGCATATGAGAATATTAGAGAGTAGATTCACTATGGATATATGTATCAGAGCCAAACAAATTACTGGTCATATGTATCAAAGTGCCAATGGGCATGTATATCAGAGCAAGAGCTCTAACATGAATATGTGGATCAGAGCATATGTTTATTATGAATATGTGAATCAGAGCATAAGTCAATGAGCATAGGATTAATCATGAGTATATGAATCAGAGCAAGCAGACTAATCAGAGCAAAAACAGTCTAGACCTATGCTTCAGAGCATTGAACATATGCATCAGAGCAACACACTTGGCACACTGAAATATTTCAGCATCAGAGTAAAAGTGAGCAAGATAAGACTTAGTATTAATTGTAATCAAGGCAGAAAAATCAGAGATAGAACAAGCCTTGAGTACACCAGAAAATAATTTTCTTTCTCCCCCTTACAAATCTCTCCCCCTTTGTATGAAACTCTCCCCAGCTCTCCCCTTATGTCTCCCCCTATGTATGAATCTCTCCCCCTTTGACACTAAAACACCAAGAAGGGGTGAGGAAGAGACACATTCAGAGCTTTGACTTCAACAGCTGGAGAACTTCTGACATCTGAGCCTGCAACTGATCAACCTTTGATTACAGACTGGAGACTTCGGATCTGAGCTGAAAGTTCTCTCGGCGCAGAGCTGCAAACTGTGTTGGCATCACTTTGTTCTGATAAGACCTGGCTGCTGCTTGAGACATCAGAGAGGAGGACAGAGTGCCATCCTCAGCCACCTGTGTCACAGCTACTAACTCAGCTGGGTCAGCTGTGGGAGTATCAGCGTTGACACCGGTAGGGGACTTGGACTTGAGGCATAGGCACGGAGGGAGCAGGCGCTTGAGGAGCTGTTGGAGCAGCTGTGTCACCGGGAGCTGACACAGCTGGTTCAGGGGATTCACCAAACAAAGCTGGAACAGCAACCTCATCAGGATGGTCATCAGCCTGAGGCCTGAGCTGGGTCTTGATGGTCTTTACTGTCATGTCAAAGTTGGAATCCAGAAGACCTGTTCTCTGAAGGATCATGTACATGATGTATGATCCCATACCTCAGCTTAGCTTTCTTGTCCTTCTGTACAGCATCTATCTCATGGAATATATATCTGGCCACATCAAAATGAATGTTCTTTGCTATGTACACCAGCACCTGCCATACTGAATTGTATACTGCATCTGTATTTCCTCCTTTGGGCTGGAGGGTGACATGAAGAATCTTGACAAGATGCTTTGCTGTGATTGTGATCCCCTTGAAGTACACATGATCTGAAGGGAGCATTGGCAGGGAATGTAAAATTTCTTGGATAGAATTTTCTTCTGTCAGCATTGGAGACAGGCTCTAGCTTGAACAAATTGGGCATACTAGGCTCGATAGGTGCATGAAACAAGCTGTTGAATTCTGGAGCTATGATTGAGAGCAGCTGGCCTCTTGTCTTCCATAGCATGACATCTTGATTTTCTTGATCTACCCAGACAGTGGCATAGAATTCTTAATGATTTCTGGGTCATAATCTTGTTGAAGATTGCATATGAACTCCAGACCTAAGGCTTGGATGAGAGATTGAAGACTCCTCAGTCTGGGATCAGTTAGAGCAGACCAGTCTATGGCCTTGCAATCTACAAATCCCTTGGAAGCAAGGATTTCATGGTAGAGACCCCTTTGAAGATTAGTGTGAAATCTGGGGTCTGAGCAAGATGCATCCTGAAACTCCTTGTCTTCATTGAAATATGGGCAAGCTGACCTCATTCTTATGAAAGCACTTGTGCTCATGGAGGCAACTTTGCTTCTTGATTTCTGGGGATCACTTTTGGGTAGCTTCTTGGCCACAGCTCGGGAGATGAACTGCATTTGATTCGCCTCAGTCCTCAAGGCATGAGAGAAGATGTAGTACTTAGTTTCCAGATCTTCTTCTCCAACTGAGAGACTGGGTGAGCTATCTGCTTGTTCAGCCTCTGCTCCTCTTCCTCTTCTTCGTCAGCTGATTCTGTACTTGGAGAAGATCTCTCGGCTTGGTAATCTTCATCTGAATCAGCTCTAGCTTCTTTCGGCCTGGGAGGGGTAACAGACACACCTCTGCCATCATCTGATGAGCTCTCAGAGCTTTCTTCTTGCTCAGCTGACTGACTTGCCTGTGCCACAGGTGATGACACAGGTGCTTGAACTGAAGGGGCTGGGTCAGCTGGCGGTGGCACAGGTGATTTAGACAGGTGAGGCTCTTGGGCCTGAGCTTCTTCTGCCTGTGACACAGCTGGTTGAGACAGCTGTGGACTTGTTGGTTTGGCAGCCTCCAAAGGCGTCACAGATCCAGCCTTTGGTGATGGGAGCACATGGGCCTCTTTGGTTGTCTGTTCTTCGGCCTCAGACACCAGAAATTGGGATGGAGACATCTGTTTCTGGACATCCAAGGGAGGAAATGGATTCTACACTTGTAGAACTTTGAGATTTTCTGCTTCTCCTCTGGTATGTCTGCAGACTTGACTTAGCTGGGCTAGCCACCGGTGACACCGGTGGTGGCATCTCCTTCTTCAATTCTTGAATGGCAGACGTCTGTTGATCAAATTGAACTTTTAAGGATGGCTTGGAGCTCTGAGTCGTCTCAGAAATTATTTCAACATCTGCATCTGGCTGCCTCTTGGCTTGAGGTTCATCACTGATCACAACAGTTTCTGATCTTTTCCTTTTTAGGAGCTTGAGTAGGTGCAGTAGCAGGAGGACTTGCTTCAGGAAACCGGGAGGTTTCTGCAGGCTGCTCGACATGAGCTTCAGTCTGTTCTTCCACTGAAGCTTCAGGATCTCTGACGACGATGCCAATAGGCTGAGAGGCTTTAGAGAGTCTTGCTGCTTTCTCTTGTCTGAACTTAGCAGCCTCTGACAAGGCTTTCTGCTTTCGTATACCAGCAAGAGTGGCAGTTCGTGCTAGAGCCTTGCCACGTTCTTCTTCGGAAGCTTGCACTGCTATGAGAGTTTTATACCTCTGAAAGCTCTCTTTGCTTTTGCCTCGAGCAGCTTTCAGTTTCTTCAATCCAGCTGCTCTCATTTCCTTTTGTTTGAGAAATTTTTTAAGCTTTGCTTAGCTCTTTCTTGCTTCTTCATAAATTTCTAGCCTCTCTAGGGCTAAGGCATCGTGTTTGGCCAATTCTTCTAAAGAGAAAGATGGTCAATGGACCCAGCTGAAGTTTTTTTTTCAGCTTGCTCTTTTGCATCTAGCTGTTTACCAATCTTTTGAGCTTTGATAGCTTTCCCAGTGTTCTTCAGCCTTTTTCATCCTTAGAGTGGCCCTGAGGCCCTATTAGGATGTCATCCCCAATATCTGAATCTGAAAGGGTTGCTTGAGAGACTGGTGGCTTTGAACCTCTCTTAGCTGGTTGCTTCTGCTTCTTAGCTGCTTCCTTTCCCAAGGATGTGTGCTCAACAGCAGCTGAGGATCTTGTCCTCTTGGGTGGAGCACGCTGAGCTGAACTAGATTTACTAGCTTGAGAAGCTGATTTCTTTGCAACTGCTTTCCTCTGCCTGTAAGCCCTTTGGCTTGCCTTTCTTGTTTCAGCGACCTCTGCTTTCTGTCTCAGCTCTCTCTTTCCTGATCTGAAATCTGAAATGTAATCTCAAAGCTGGATGCTTCTGTGTCAGACCACTGCATCCCACTGTCAGCTTTCTCAGATCCTGAAGACATCTGTAGAAACCAGATAGATAAGACAGAATATAGGTAAGAGGTGTTCCTGAGATGCAAAAGGTAGTAGCTGTGTGAGACACCTGTGTGAGAATGAGGAGACACAGGTGGGGACTTGATAACAAACCGAGGTCTCAGCCTTTTGAATAGACTTGCCTGTGTGACAGGTGAGACCCTAGCGGTGACACAGCTACGTGCGGAGGCGGACGGCAGATTTTAGAAATCTAGAGATTTACTGGTTTTCGGTGGTTAATTTCGAGCAATATAGGTTCTGAAAGATTATCAGGAGCTAAACCAACCCTAACAACTAACAATGCGCTAATGGATTAGGCTTTAGAGCAAAAACATAAGCCCTAAGCAAGAACAAGCGCAAAGTAGGGCTGGCGGAAGCTTACTTTGAGCAAAGATTGATAATGCGCGGATGAATGTTGCTGGAGCTCTTCAGAAAGCTTTCTCCGATGCTTCGAAAAGATTTGGAGGGGAGAAACGTCGATTCGTCGAGAATTTAGGAGTTTTGGCGCACGGCGGAAGTTTGGGGTTTTAACGTAGAACGTGGGTTCTGTGGAAAACGTATCGACGTCTTATATAGGCCGAAGGGGTATAAGGTGGCTGTGTCACAGCTGATAGAGGAACCTGTGACACAGGTGAGTAGACAAAATACCCTAGGGCCTACGGAAATCAAAAGCATTCACCTGAGACACAGATGGATAGCTCAAGTGACAAGTATTTCATCCATAGAACACCAAGACAGAGAGAGTTTGATAAGAGAGCAAGCATATGAACACTATCAGGAGATCCTTATGCAATCTTCCCAATGTCAGTTTGCCAGAAAATCAATGAAGCAAAACTAAAACTGACATGAGTCGATTTTGAAAATAGGTACACAATAATGTGCACACACAGCTGAAGAATCTCTACACTATGCATAAAACACATACACCTGTGACACAGGTGATCAACACAGATGAGCATGTAAGGCATATAAATGGCAGAACATATGAGCTAGACACCAAGCCAATCGTTTTTATTGAAGATTAGAGACATCAATGATATTCAATTCACTCCTCAGAGCACAGAACCTAGTCTCATCTAAGGGCTTGGTGAAAAATATCAGCTAATTGTTTTTCAGTCCTTACATGGCACAGCTGTATATCTCCCTTCTCAACATGATCTCTCAGGAAGTGGTGCCTCACTTCAATGTGTTTGGATCTTTGGTGGTGTACTGGGTTGTTGGCTAACTTAATTGCACTTTCATTATCACAGAAGAGGGGTACTTGATTAAAAGATACGTTGAAATCTTTCAAGGTCTGCCTCATCCATAATAACTGAGCACAACAACTACCAGCAGCTATATACTCAGCTTCTGCAGTGGAAAGGGCTACTGAGTTTTGTTTCTTGGATGACCAGGACACTAAGGAATGCTCTAGAAATTGACAAGTACCAGAGGTGCTTTTTCGGTCAACCTTACACCCTGCATAGTCACTATCAGAATAGCCAACTAGCTCAAAATTTGCACCTTTAGGATACCATAAACCAAAGGCTGAGGTTTGAATCAAGTATCTCAGTATCCTTCTTACTGCAACTCTGTGACAGTCCTTAGGATTAGCTTGAAATCTAGCACACATGCATACACTCAACATAATGTCTGGCCTAGATGCACATAAGTAGAGCAGGGATCCTATCATGGATCTGAAACTCTTTCTGATCAGCAGACTTACCTTCGATGTTTAGGTCCAGATGACCATTTGTTTGCATAGGAGTATGAATAGACTTTGCATCCTTCATGCCAAACTTAGTGATGATGTCTTTGGTGAAACCTTTCTTGTGAAACGAATGTACCTTCCTTGAGTTGTTTGATCTGAAGTCCTAGGAAGTACTTGAGTTCTCCATCCAAAGACATCTCAAACCTTTTGGTCATCATCTGGCTAAACTCATCACTCATGGAGCGGTTAGTACTGCCAAATATTATGTCATCGACATATATTTGGCACACAAATAAATCCTTTCCATTTTTCTTAGTGAATAGAGTTGTGTCTACTAAGCCCATTTTAAAGTCCATTCTTGATCAGAAATTCTTTCAATGTATCATACCATGCTCTAGGTGCTTGTTTTAAGCCATAGAGTGCTTTGTGTAGTTTATAGACATGGTGTGGTTTCTTATCATCTTCAAAACCAGGTGGCTGTTCAACATAAACAAGTTCAGAGAGTTTACCATTTAGGAAAGCAGACTTCACATCCATCTGATAAAGCTTGATGTTATGATGAACAACATAAGCAAGGAGGATCCTGATGGCTTCAAGTCTGCATGGAGCAAAGGTTTCTCCAAAGTCTAGACCCTCCACTTGTGTAAACCCTTGAGCCACAAGTCTGGCTTGTTCCTTACCACTTGTCCATTTGTATCTTGCTTGTTCCTGAAGACCCATTTTGTTCCAATCACATTATGATCATTGGGTCTTTCCACCAGGGACCGTACTTGATTTCTTTCAAACTGATTCAACTCTTCATGCATAGCATTTATCCAATCAGCATCCATGAGAGCTTTCTTTATGTTCCTGGGTTCAACACTGGAAACAAAAGAGTAATGTTCACAGAAATTAGCAATTCGAGAACGAGTAGTCACTCCCCTATTAATGGCACCGATGATGTTGTCTACAGGGTGATCCTTCTGCAGCCTGCTGATCACAAGGGGTTCGGGGTCAACCACCGGTGTCACAGCTGATGGTGTTGCCTATGACACAGCTGGTTCATCCTGCGACACAGCTGGCTGAGACAGATACTCTGCATCCAAGAGATCATTGGCTGGGTTGTACTCGAGCTCGATGTCTTCATCTCCAGTGTCTTCATTCAGTGATGGAGAAGGTGGTTCTTGATCACTTGGTGAGACAGGTTCTTCCTTGACAGTAGGTCTGATCTCACCAGTTGACTTCTTTTGAATGTCCACATTCCCTACATCATTAGCAACTTGCTCTCCTTGGGAGCCATAAGACTCATCAAAGTTCACATCTACAGATTCTTCAACAACCTTTGTGAGAGTGTTGAATACTCTATAGGCATGAGAGTTAGTAGCATAGCCAAGGAATATACCAACATCAGATTTAGCTTCAAACTTAGTAAGGCGTTTGCCCTTCCTAAGGATGTAGCACTTACAACCGAATACTCTGAAGTATGAGACATTTGGCTTTGTGTTGGTGAGCAGCTCGTATGGAGTCTTCTTGAGTAGTGGATGTAGATATATCCTGTTGATGGAGTGGCAGGCAGTGTTGACAGCTTCAGCCCAAAATCTTGGTGAAGTCTTGTACTCATCCAGCAGTGTCCTTGCCATCTCTATCAGGGTTCTGTTCTTCTTTCCACTACTCCATTTTGCTGTGGAGCATATGGACTTGATAGCTCATGCTTGATTCCATGCTTGTCCAGAAATGCTTCCACCTTTGAGTTTTTGAACTCAGTCCCATTGTCACTCCTGACCTTGACAAGGTTTACCTTCCACTCATTTTGTACTCTGACAATGAGGTGCTTGAATTTCTTGTAAACCTGTGTCTTCTCCTTCAAAAAGAACACCCAAGTATAGCGAGAAAAATCATCTACAATGACAAATCCATACTTGTTACCTCCCAAGCTCTCATATGTAGTGGGACCGAAGAGGTCAATGTGTATGAGCTCAAAAGGTGCGGTGGTGGTCATGACATTCTTGGGACGATGGGCAGCTCCAACTTGTTTGCCGGCTTGACATGAGCTGCAGGGCTTGTCCTTCTCAAACTTCACCTTTTCCAGGCCTATGACATAGTCATGTTTGCTCAGTTTGTTGAGAAGCTTCATCCCTGCATGACCTAGCCGCCTGTGCCACAGCCAGCCAACACTGGTCTTGGCCATTAGGCACCATGGAGCTGTTGCAGGCTGTTCTTTGAAGTTTACTGTGTATAGCTTTCCAGACCTGCATCCTCTGAACACTTGAGAATCATCAGATAGTTTGGAAGCTATAACCTCATCAGGATAGAACGTGACTTTCATACCTGTGTCACACAGCTGTGACACAGACATAAGGGCTATAGCCTATCTGATCTACAAGCATTACATTAGATAAAGAGTGATGTTCAGATATGGCAACTTTACCAATGCCATTTACCTTTCCCTTGGAGTTATCTGCATAGATCACATGTTTACTTGGAAGATTTTCATGTGTGATCTCTACAAACTCCTCTCTGCCTCCAGTCATATGTTGTGTACATCCACTGTCCACAACCCATTCAGTTCCACTGGAGACAGTATCCTGCAAGATTAGTTATGGGAGTTTAGGGACCCAAACTCGTTTGGTTCCCTTTGCAATTTTACCATATGCAGAAACAGCAGTTAAAGAGTTAGAAGATCTGTTCTTATAGTTGATAGCCTGAGCAACAGATGATATGACATGAATTCTTTTAGGCTTGCTATCACCTGCAACCTTAGACAGAGAGGTTAGTTGGCTGTGTGAGCTACGGTGGCACTGGTGGTTGCACAGCTGTGTAAGACACGGTGACACAGGTAACTGTACCTTTGGAACCCAGATCGCAGGCAACCACTTTGTCAAGTGCCTGCGACCAACATACTTAGCCACAACCTTCCCTTTTCTGTCCATCTGCAGTACATAGGATGGGTTGGATGGAATGTTTACTGCATTCCCATTACCCTTCTTATGACCAACAAACTTGTTGTCATATGTACTTGTCTGCCTCACAAACTTTTTCTGCAAGATTAAAGTTAGTAGCAGCAGGCAGTTTATCTTTATGAGCAGAAGGAATGTAACCCAAGCCTTTTCGGCCATCATTCTTTCTGAGCATCTCAGCTTTGATCAGCTGATAATTTTGCATGCCAATATTGGCAGTGCATAGGCCTTTCCTCATTAGCCTTTTTAGCTCTTCAAGCTCCTCTTTGAGCTTGTTGTGCTCATCTGCATCCACAAGGTTAGTAGTAGTAGAGGTTGATGCCTCTTTTGAATCATCAGTGACTCCACCTGTGGATGTTAGAACATTTATACGGCTAGCACAGTTCAGGCATGATTCAATAACAGTAGGAGCAGGCAAGGGATCATCAGTGCATATAGTAGAAGAAATATCAGTGCACAAAGAATGTTTTTCCTTGAGCTCCTCATGCTCCTTTATCAGAAGCTCATGAGCTGCCTTGAGCTTTTCATGAGCTATTTCCAGGTTTTCCTGGTCAAGCCTGAGGTTTTCCCTGTCATCAGTAACCTCATCATAAGATTCACTCAGCTCCCTGAGTTTATCCCTTAAGGATATGTTCTCCTTCCTCTCCTTGCCATAGGCCTTATCTGTTCTTTCAAGGATGCCCATTAGTTCAACATAATCAAGGGAAAGTCATCCTCAGTAAGTACCTTAGAACCTTTGGCCATGAGACACAAAGGGGCAGAAGTGGATGGAAGATAGTCAGCTTCAGCACTGACTCAGAGCTGTGTGACCTGGCTGTGTCACAGCTGGGTATGTCAGCCATACTGATGGCAATCCCAGCAACTTGATCTTCTTCTTCAGACTCCTCTTCTGAGCCTGAATCCTCAGACACCCAAGCCTGTCCAACATAAGCTCTGGCAGTGGCCTTGTTCTTGGAGTAGGTTGGATGCTTGCTGTTGAAGGTCTTCTTCTTCCCATGGAAGTCCTTCTTCTTTCTGTACTGGCTATTGTCCTTTCTCTTGGTTGGACAATCAGCAGCAAAGTGGCCTTCCTTGCCACACTCGAAGCACTTGTTATCTTTTGACAGCTTCTTCCCTCTGAATCTGTCACCTGATCCAAGTTGCTTCTTCTTCTTGTAAAACTTTCTGAAGTTCCTTGTGAGGAGGATGAGTTCACTCTCTTCTCCACTGGACATCTCCTCATCAAGATCTTCACTGCTATCACTCTCAATCTGTGATGTTGAAGCAGTAGTCTTCAAAGCAATATTTTTCTTGACAGCTGGAGAGGAGCTTTGCTTGCTTTCTTGCTTAAGCTCCATCTCATGTGTTAGAATCCTCCTAACACTTTCTGTGGGCTTCATTTGCTCAAATCCATCTTTTTCCTTCAGCATGAGAACAAGTGTTCTGTAGGCTTTTGGAAGCACTGACAAGAACTTCTTGATCACGTCTTCATCTTCCACTCGGTTGGAGCCTAGGGCCTTCAGCTGGTTTGTGATAATGGTGAGTCTTGAAAACAGAGAATTGATGTCTTCACCATGCTCAAGCTCAAACCTCTCTAGCTTTGATTCCAGAAGGCTCCTCTTTGACTTCTTTAGAGTGTCACTGCCTTCATAGATCTGCTCCAAGGTATCCCAGATATCCTTAGCAGATTCCATGGTACTGACTCTGTTGAAGTCATGCTCCTGTAAGCCCATGAAGATGGCAGTGGCTGCCCTAGCATTGTTCTGAATATTCCTTTTGTCAACGATGCTAGGTGTTCTGGGATTCTCCAAGTTGTAACCTGTATAAACAACATCCCACACATCTGGATCGATAGCGATAAGATGCATTTGCATCTTTCTCTTCCAGAAAGCATAGTTAGTCCCATTAAAGACATGTATTTTACCCTCATAGCCCGACATCCTTTAACTCTGGCTGTTAGGCCAAATCAAAGAGCAACCTGCTCTGATACCAATTGAAAGGACCTCAGATGCCGACTAGAGGGGGGGTGAATAGGAGGCTAACCAAAAATTACTTCTTTTAACTAGATTGTTTAGATTAAGCCTTGTGTAGAAGCAAGGATTAGCTAGCTGTGTGACAGGTGTGTGACACAGGTAAGTTGCGATGTGTAAATTAGCATGCAGCTGTCACACAGGTGCCTAACACAGGTGGGCTAATGACTTAGCAAAATGATGAGCAATCACAGTGTCTCTGTAACAGGTAGCTGACACAGGTGTGAGATATGATCTATACCAACTGTGAAACAGCTAACAAGACACAGGTGTAAAGGTGATCTAAGCAGATAAAGAGAATATCTATATGAGCATACAAGCAAACAGATATAGCAAGAATCAAGAAGTAAAACAGCAAGTACTCAGGAGACAGAGTGTTTTTCACCGAAGTTCCCAGCTCTTTGCAGAGTGGTACGTCTCCGTTGGAGAAGCTACTCCGAAGAGGTCGCCAGCACTGAATCGTGCTTGTTCTCCGAGTACCTGATCTCAGGCCTCTTCCTTTGCTTGTGGAAGTCCTTTTGCTTGCAGCAGGTAGACTTCAATCACCCTCACAGACTACTGGTCCAGCCCACATAAGCTTGGGTGGTACCAGCAACTCCTACGCCCGTCTAGGAGTAGACACTCCAAGAGTAATAGATTCAGCAGTGACAACTTTTGGAGGAACAAATGCTCTTTGCTTAAGAACTCTAACCCTTCCCGAACTGACACTTAGGAAACTTGGCTTTCGTTCGGTGGAAAGAGGCTTTGCAAAGGTCGAATGTGAGTTACTGATTGGCTCATTGTTGAGGTCGAAGATCTCCCCTGGTCCCCTATATATAGAGTTCACAGGCACTTGACCATTACACTGTTGCCACGTAGGATTAAGTGAATCACCGGTGTCAGCCACCGGTGACACAGCTAATCACACCGCCCAACTATAACCGGCTCAAGCAGACCGATACCTGTGTCACCGGCGGCACACACAGGTAAACCTTAAACTGACGCAGCCACACTACTCAGCCCGGTCTTGGCACATGACATGCCCTCAGCGTACATACTCTCTGAAACCTATAAGGAGAGAACCTCCAACAGCCCTCCGACTCAGCAGACAAGCTATCGCAGCGCAGATTCCTTAGTGTTTTCAAGCTCTCCCCTGGTACAGAGATGTACCTGAGTCACAGAGCATTAGACCACCTGTGACACCGTTGTGTCACACCGGTGACTCTAACCCCTAGGGTTTTCTACTGCTAGCACTGCAGAGTGCCAGCTCCAACCGGTTTTATACTTATACAAAACTGCTGACACAGGGCCACTAACCTCAAAGCATTAGTGCCACTGTCCAACATCCTGAGCATTGAGCAACTAGAACCTCCACAGAGCATCACTGCTTCATCCCTCTTGATAGTGCGGACTTTTCCTATGGACTCAAAGAAACTAACAAATCTAGGCTTTACCTGCCCACCAACTGTAGTCACGGTCCTTGACGCATCAAGCCACCATCACCTTGCTTGCAACTCCTTGCACAGCACCGGCTTCTTCACAGCTGTGGTACAGCTGCTTAGCACAGCCATTCCTTAGTCCTGGAAACCACTCTTTACCCTTTTTTTGGTGGTCATCCTTTCCTTGATGACCCTTCTTCCTAGAACCTACAAACCTGCTTACACTCACTGTAAATGTTAGATTCCAGTTTGAGTTGCCATTAACCATCAAAACCAACTTGGGGCCTAGATGCTCTTTCACACTTTACCCACATGACACAATCTCGTCTTGTTGCCACTGGCCGTCGCCAGCATAGTACACACCCATCGGTGTACCGACAGGGAGATTGTGACGAGATCTTGGAGCTAGATCCCCCACTGATGTGACATGCCCACCGGGTCTGGCTCGGAGTTGAGAGTACATCCTCACCCTCCGATCCCCCCATCTTTGCCGAGGGTCCCCGTAGCTACGTCCACCCCTTCTGCGGTACGGCAACATCGACACCAAAGGCTGACTAACCTACTTGACCAAGCTAGTGCCCGTATAGCATGTGATTGTACTGTTGACACAATTCTCCAATTACATGACTTCGGCCTTATGCGGTACGGACGACAAATGGTTCCTTCTAACCGGCCTTCTACGGGTAGGCAACCATATGCTCCTTCAACACTGATTCAGCTGCCGCCCGCACTATATTAGATGGTAAGTTTCACCCAGAGTAGAATAGGAAGAACAGAGAGAGAGAGAAACATCGGGCATCCGGCCCTAGCTCAGCGAGCTCAACAGGTTCTAACAAGGATCATTGATCCAAAATTCATTCCTCCGTAGAGGCAATTAAAAAAAAACCTAAGGATATATTTTAAGCATGGCTAAGCATTATCTACTCTATTCAGAATAAAACCTACTAATCTACTCAGGGTATCAAGTAAACATGGCGACAAGCGGAAAGGTAATGGTGTGTCAATCGACACGCTAGCTACTGGATTAAAACAGCATGCATATTTATAAACAATAAAATATAATGACTTTGAAAATATAGGATCAACATGATCAAGAAAAGGGGCATGCCTTTGTTGACGAGTTGGTCTTCTTCTGCAGGAACTTGACCTTACCCAACTTCGCTACTTCCTATTCGTCGCAACAGCAATAAAGTGCAAGGCAAATAAATATAAATCTAAATTAAATATCAAATGGAAATACGAGAAGAATAGGGCTAGCAGGGTTGGATAGGTGTCAAAGGACAAAGGTGAAGGGATAGGATTGTCGAAAGACAACTAGGAAGGTGTGAGATTATATATCTCAACCAGATAGAGTACATGTACTCGAAAGATGATCTTCCGGATCAGATCATTCTGAAAAAAGGATAGATTTATGGAGGATAGAATTTGCATGTAAAAGGACTAAAATTAATCCACATGTGAGATAGGGATAGATATGCGACTGGGAGCAATATATGGTCGATGACAACAATAGCACAACCATATAATTAAACATGGAAACCCGATATACTAGTAAAACAAATATGACCCATCGTACTAGTAAACAAGCAAGGTCCTGACATGTTAGTTGGTTAGAAATGATAATAGACGACATGACAATCTATATGAACTACCATGCAACATGTAATTAGACATCATGTATCAAACTAGATAGACTAGGCATGAAATAGAAATTAGGCAAGTCATAACTTAGCACCAAACATATAATCGTGCAGTTATAATCTAATAACAATCATTGATAATGCAAACGGTGATTAAACTATATGGCCAAATAACAACTAGCATCGATATGACACGCACCAAACATACATGTAATCTATGACATAACATTAACTCTACTAATACTATTGTGTGTATACAATGCAGCAATCAACCTACACATACTACACATAACAATAACAATATTTTAGTGAAAATTGGTTATTAGCAACATATATGCATATATTATAATCGATACCTAAATGTTAACCATGTATGTGTGACTATACACCACCTTATAGAAGTGTAACATAAGATATCAAGTTATGCATACTAGTACATACATATTATATGTCCATCAACTAACATACAATATGATTAAATAATAATAACTCAATAAGGGATTATTATTCCAACATGTAGATTGTCAACAATATTAAGTCTAATTATATATATATATCTCTCTATATGCAACTACATGATTATGCAACATAAAGTCATATTGAACATGTGCAACTTAATCGTGTTTAAACAAACAATTAAATTATACACATGAATAAAATAATGTGTCAACCATTGCATGACGGATTATTATCTAAAACATGAATTAGCCTATGTATATATGCATAAATATATACACATAGCTGCATATGTAAACCATATGAAATGCATCAAACAAATATGAAACATGTGTGTGATCTTAACCATATTATACACAGAGGTTAATAACATGACAAACTATTATGTAACAATCCTTAAATAAACATGAATTAAACTATAGGTGCGTCTAAGATGTGCACGAACATATGCACATTCCACCATACAATATACATCATGCAACAATCAATATTAAAGATAGACGTAGGGTAAGCATGTGCAATCCTAACTATGTTCAACTAATAATTAAAATATAGATAGAGTTTACTTAATGTGCTAACCAAGTCATATCAAACTATTATTTACACACGAGCAATATATAGATGTAACATATATACATAACCTTATATACAAATTATATGAAGCGTAATATGTAAATATAAACTGTGCGTGTAATCTTAATCATATTACCATTATGGCTAAATATTTTACAACACCATTAGTTAAAACAGGAAGCATCTATATATATAATAACTTTATATTTTGCATAACATCATGTCATACTTCCATTAAAATCTACACATATATATCTTATCATATTATCTACACATGGTGACATGGGAATCATAACATGTTTACTAAACAATCATCATCACGTGTGATTAAAGACACTAACATGCTAGTAAGCAACCTTATGCCATATACAATAATGTATTACTATCTATTATATTTGAGTAGGTGGTGATGGTCACATTATACAAAGATCAACTACCATATGATATGTCATATTAATATTCGCTTAGTAAGATTATGCTTCTACTGTTATAGGTTATATGCAATATTAGGTTCGGTTATATATTGTATAACACAATATATGTGAACATACATAAGATCATGCAATATGAATCTTATTAAATATGAATAAATTTATCCGCAATAAAAACAAGATTGAACTAACGTATTGAACTACCTCATGTCTACTAACTATTAAAACCGAATTATATTGTATATGCGTATGTTATATTCAATTATACAAACATGCAACATGTAGTTATATGGATGAATAAACCTAGTATTGAACTAAACATGATTGATCACATGATGAATTCTAAGCATGAACATTACATAAATAGAAGCAATGACTATATAAGAACTAAGCATATAAATATATGAAACTATAGTCTAGCATAACATTCAATTTAATTTGGTGATCAAGCAATAATGAAGAACATTATAGATGAACATAGGGTGATGCGAGTGATTTCAAACAAGGATTAATGGTGAAAAATAATGCCATGATGCACGACAAGATGATAGGAGATTAACAATATGGGTGGGGGCGACGTTCGCAACACGAAACGGTTGGAACTGGACATAGATCGGTTCTGGACAGACCAAAGGATTTTGGACGCTGCACGATGCTCGCTCAACGAAATTGCAATCCGCAAATTGGGTTAGAAACTAGACACATAGAGGCACAATCTTACCAAAGGGTTTTGGAGAATTCTTACCGAGTCAATAGGAAAAGATCAGACAAGTTAGATGTTCTATAGATTGAATCTGGACATCCGCGGACAGCATGTCGGAGACGGATCAATTCCCGCCAAACGGTTACATGGATCAAGGTGAAAATTTATAGAGGTGCTCATAGAGACCTAAGGCACAAATTCACCAAATGGATTCTTCAAAGACTCACCAGATCAATGGGGAAAGAGGTGATAATGCCGCTGTACCGTTCATGTAGTCAAATCTACACACGAACAACAGCACGAAGAAACTTGATTTCCCGGAGATTGAACCATTGGATTGTCTTCAAATTTTGTGAAGATGATCTTGACAACATTATCCAGGATCCCACTGAATGGATCTTGGAAAGGAGGTCTGAGCTAACGAGGGCGTCATTCCAATCTAGATGCACACGCAGAAAATCTGGGTGCAAACAGCACGTTAGTATTTAGAGATTTCCCGATGATTGCACTGTTGGATCTTCACCAAATTTTGCAGAGAGGTAGAGAGAAAGGTTAAGAATAATCTCACCAAAATAAAAACAAAGAATAGTAGAGCGAGATTGAATATCAAACGAACTCCGAAAATTCTGACAAAAACTCTGGAGACATATTCGAAGTTTGAAAACAACTCAAACTCAAGTAGCATTAACTCAAATTAACTCCGGTCCAATTTGTGAAATTCCAATTAGCTTTAATTAATTAGAGAATAAATAAAAAAAATTTCTGGCTCTGATTTTTAAATAAAAGATTTTGAAAAGCTCTAAAAATTTTGGCTGAAACAAGTGAATTTCCTTGGTCATGTCATATCGGCCGAAGGAGTAACAGTGGATCCAGCTAAAGTGGAATCTGTGATCAATTGGAAGCAACCGAAGAATGTGTCAGACCTCCACAGTTTTCTTGGACTAGCGGGATATTACCGCCGGTTCATAAAAGATTTCTCCAAGATTGCAAGACCTATGACCCAATTGATCAAGAAGGAGAACAAGTTCGTGTGGATAGAAGCTTGTGAGACAAGTTTTCAAGAGTTCAAGAAGAGATTGACATTTGGGCCAGTATTGATCTTGCCCGATATTTGGAAGGATTTTGAAGTTTATTTTGATGCTTCCAAGCAAGGTTTGGGATGTGTGCTTATGCAACAAGGCAAGGTTGTTGCTTATGTGTCAAGGCAGTTACGCGCACACGAAGAGAACTACCCTACTCATGATTTGGAGTTAGCAGCCGTAGTGCATGCTTTGAAGATCTGGTGACATTACCTCATCGGTAATCGCTGTGAGATATACAGGGATCATAAGAGTTTGAAGTATATCTTCACCCAGTTAGAATTGAATCTCAGGCAGAGAAGATGGTTGGAGTTGATAAAGGATTATGATGTTAGGATTAATTACCATCCTGGTAAAACCAATATCGTGGCCGACGCTTTGAGTCGAAAGGTCTATAATAATAATTTGATGATTCAAGAAAGCCAACCAGAGCTATATGAAGAGTTCAGGAAGTTGAATCTAAATATGAGTATCGCCAAGAATGATGATATGCTAGAAGTGAAGTCAACCCTTAAAGACCAAGTGAGAGAAGCTCAGAAAGGTGACAAGGGCATCGAAGAGATCCGAGCAAAGATCAAGTTGGGTGAAGCACCTGACCATAAAGAAGATGAGAATGAGACCCTTTGGTTCCAAGACCGCCTGATTGTGCCAGGTCAGAAGGAGATCAAGTAAGTTTTCATGAAGGAGGCTCATGAGTCTGCTTATTCTATTCATCCTGAAGTACAAAGATGTACCATAATCCGCGAAAGAATTTTTGGTGGTCCAACATGAAGCAAGATATCGTAGAGTTTGTGTCTCTATGTGATGTGTGCCGAAGAGTGAAGGCAGAGCACCAGAAGCCTATAGGATTGCTTCAACCGCTTAAAGTGCCTAAATGGAAGTGGGAAGAAATCGGAATGGATTTCATCATAGGCCTTCCAAGGACATCATCTAGATATGATTCTATATGGATCATTGTAGATCGATTGACCAAGTCAGCTCACTTCATTTTAGTGAAGATAGTGTATAGTGGAAAGACACTGGCAAATCTGTACATGTCCCGAATTGTATGCTTGCATGGAGTGCCAAAGAAGATTGTGTTTGATCGAGGGACGCAATTTACATCGAGGTTTTGGAAGAAAGTGCATGAAGCACTTGGCACGCAGTTGAACTTCAGTACCGCTTACCACCCGCAGACGGATGGTCAAACCGAGCGAGTAAATCAGATCCTAGAAGATATGCTTCGAGCATGTGCTTTGACGTACAAGCGAAGCTAGGATAAAAGTTTGTCATATGCCGAGTTTTCTTATAATAACAGTTATCAAGCTAGTTTGCAAATGGCTCCTTTTGAAGTTTTATATGGGCGTAAGTGTCGTACACCCTTGAATTGGCATGAAGTTGGAGAAAAATGAGTGTTTGGACTTGACACTTTGGAAGAGGCTGATAAGCAAGTGAAAGTGATCCAAGAGAGATTGAAAGTGGCACAGTCTAGACAGAGGAGTTACTCGGACAAGCGCCATAAAGACATCTGCTTCAAGATAGGTGATGCTGTATACCTGAAGGTATCCTCGCTCAGAGGAATACATCGTTTTGGAATCAAAGGCAAGCTAGCACCTCGCTATATTGGACCCTTTGAGATAACTGCCCGTCGTGGAGAGGTAGCTTATCAGTTAGCTTTGCCGGATAAGCTATCCAATGTGCACAATGTGTTCCATGTGTCACAGTTGAAGAAGTGCTTCAAGGAACCAGAAGAAGAAGTTCGGAAAGCTTCGTTGGAGGATATTGAGGTCCAAGATGATCTAACATATGAAGAGTACCCAATCAAGATTTTGGAAGAGAAAGCAAGAACCACTAGAAGGAAAGTGATCCGGTTTTGCAAAGTTCAGTGGAGCAACCATTCGGAGGAAGAAGCAACGTGGGAACGAGAGGAAGACCTGAAGGAGGAGTTTCCAGAGCTGTTCTCTAGCTTCGAATCTCGGGGTCGAGATTCTTTGTAAGGGGGGTAGAGTTGTAACATGCTCAAATTTTATAGGTTTAATTTTTTTAAAGAGAGAAGGATGTACAACTATGCAATATATTTTAAAATATCTTTAATGGCTTTTGTTTCAAATTAATTCAAGTCTATGAATTAATTTGAGAGCTTAAAGTGAGGTTTTGAATTTTTCATTTGATCATACTTTGAAAATTCACCCTAAAAATATTTTTATTGAGTCTCCCATATTCAAATTGATTTACTAGCGTTTTTTCATTATTTTTGGACTACTTTTGAGGCTGTTTTGCTTTATTTTGCTTTTCCTGCAATTTTTATTCTAAAAATTAAAAAAAGGGCCAGCCAACCCAGTGGGCCAACCAGCTCAACAAGCCAGCCAGCCCACCAAGCCAGCATGGGCCCTATGCTGCATGCTGCAGTCGTGCTGTGCACAGCACTCACGAGCAGCAGCGCAGCGTAACACACGCGCGCGTGCACGCGTCGCCGGCGGCGTTTCTCTGGCCATTAAGCCATGCGTCAGTGCTCCTCTTCATCTCCCTCGATGCCTTTTCCTCTCCCTGTTGCTTGGCCTATAAATAGACCCCTCTCCCCTATGTTTTCTCCTTTGCTCTCTCCACCATCTCCTCCACACATATTTCTTCCCCAACTCTAGCGGAACTTCGGCAAGCAATTTCGGCGACACCGACGCACCCCACACCGAGGCGTTGCTACTAGGAGCTTTCCCACACCATCACACACCTCCTGCCACAAGCAATCGGGAGTTTCGTCCACTACACCGACCGTACCGCGAGCTCTCCCACAACTCCGGCGAACTCCTTCTCTCCTCGATTTCCTTGCACTCGGTGAGCCTCTCTACAATCCCTCTCTGTGGTAGGCTCCCACCAACCATTAGAACATTTTTTCCCAACCAATTTCAGCCAATATCCACCCATTTTGTGCAGCCATGAATTGGGATGGATCAACTCCCTCACACGTACAGTAGCCCATGTACTGTACCTCTACCTATTTTTCTACATCCATTTAAACCATGTCTAACCTGTGATCTTAGTAGTAAAATGGGGCATTTGGGACCCAATGAACCCACTGGTGTGATCGGATTTTGAATCTGACCGTTAGATTTTAAATTCTATTCAAATTTGGATGAAATTCAATCAAATTTTGTGCTAATTTTGTACTGGATGATTATTTTGAAAGTATTTATTTTCCCGTAGATTACTAGTATGTGTAGGAACTCCTTTGTAAAATTTCATCATTTTTGGACTTGTGTAGAATTTTTCTAGAATTGAAATAAGCTTCGTTTTAATTATTGAAAATAGAAATGCTCTCTGTTTTTAATATCTAATTTTTTCTTAGGATCAGAGAACCCTAGAACTAATTTACCATGTAATTTACAACCTTTTCCTATAATTGTTTGAGCTAGAAAAATCAGGAAGTGTTCTAGGTTCATTTAAAATGTATATTTAAATGCTGTTATTTGCAATAGTCCCTTTATAAATCTGTTTTAGCAACTTAAAATACATGTCCAGAACTCAATAAATCATTTTATGTCCTAGGAATGGTTTCAAGTCATGGGAACCCTTTTAGCATAATTTAGTAATGTTTTACAATGCTTTTAGAGTAGTTTTCATGCTTGGAATAATAGTTTTAATCATTTAAAATATGTTTCCAGAACCTTTTTAATCATAAAATGTATGTGGAATTGATATTATATCATGCGAATCCATTTCTATGATTTGGTAATGTTAATCATTATTTTCTACATCATTGTTACATTAGAAATGATAGAAATTGTTTTATTTAAATAATGTTCAGATTTAATATTATTATTAAATCATTTTGGTACTGTTTTGGTACTGTTAACACACCCTAAAGATGATCCGTGCTTATTTAGTACATGCTAATAATAAGAAATAGCCCTATGGTTATAGTCTTAGTCATTACTATGGTAGAAATGCATGTGTAACTCTATAGTGTTTTTATGCTCTAAATTAATTGGCGAACAATGTTATAACAACAAACAAACCATGTTATTCTCTGAAATGTTTAAGCAATTGATCATTAGACATGTTAGGATATGTCATGCATATGTTTTATTTGAATAAGTCATGCTAGCAAAAGGGTAGCTATGCTTGTATTGTGAATATGATATTGTAATATATATATGTGAGTATATATATGGTTATGGCCTAATTTTAGAAAACCTACTTATACTAAGGACTCTCTAGCGATAGACCTTACTTCTATCTTCGTCGCTATGACGCTATCGCGCCATCGTTTCATTCCATCCATATCTTACCTTCGTCGCGCTTCTCTCTCGTGTTGCTTTCCGAAACGTTTCTATTAGAGTCTGTATTTATTTGTTTCATTCTTGCTACGTTGTGCCGTTAGGGAGTGAAGGGGACCGATATGGTGACCGAAGCAGCTGAAGAAGAAGAGTACTACCACGAAGGCATGCCCCTCTTTCTTGATCATATTTGATCCTATATTTCTGAAAGCCATTATATTTTATCATTTATAAACATGCATGCTGTTTTAATCTAGTAGCTAGCGTGTCGATTGACACACCTTTACCTTTCCGCTTGTTGCCATGTTTACTTGATACGCTGAGTAGATTAATATGTTTTATTCTGAATAGAGTAGAGAAATGCTTAGCCGTGCTTAAATATATCTTTAGGTTGTTTTGATTTGCCTCTACAGAGGAATGAATTTCGGATTGATGATCCTTGTTGAAACTTGTTGAGCTTGCTGAGCGAGGGCTGGATGCCTGATGCTTTCTTCTCTCTTTATTCTTCCAAATTCTACTCTGGGTGAAACTTACCATCTAATATGGTGCGGGCGACAGCTGAATCAATGGTGAAGGAGCATATGGTTGTCCTATCCGCAGAAGGCCGGTTTAAAGGAACCATTGGTCATCCGTACCGCTTAAGGCCGAAGTCTTGAAGTTGGAGAATTATGACAACAGTACAACCACATGCTATATGTGCACTGGGTTGGTCAAGTAGGTTAGTCAGCCTTTGGTGCCGATGTCGCCGTATCGCAGATGGTTGGACGTAGCTACGAGGACCCTTGGCACAGATGGGGGGATCGGAGTGTGGGGATGTACTCTCAACTCCGGGCCAGACCCGGTGGGCATGTCACACCTTAGGGGGATCTAGCTAAAAGACCTTGTCACAGTCACCCTACTGACACACCGATGGGCGTGTGTACAAGCCTGCGCAGCTTGGCATAAGGGGATGATCGTGTCATGTGGGTAAAGTGTACAAACTCTACAGAGTTCAAACTAATCGATTAGCCGTGTCCACGGTTATGAACAGCACATGACTCATTCTTGATGACATGGACCTGTCCCTCTCCCTTGCTATTTTCCTCTACCCCCTTTGCTAAGAAACCGATGAACGAGCTAAGGCGGAAGTTCCTCACTCGAATGTGATTGTCGAGGACCTCACATGGTGAAAACACCCCTGATATTAAAACTGATTTATATCAAAATGCTGCCTTCAAATCTATTATAGTAATTCAACTAAAAGTTGCTTTACGCAAATAAACCATAGAGCCTTCCTTTGAAGCCTTACATGTAGTATGGTGGGACCATCTGCCACCAGGTGGCTTGTTGAGTATGTGAAGTACTCACCGTGCATGTGTTTCGTGGTGGTGTATAGACGACTATGCCAATGAAGATGGAGCCGACGAGGAGTACTTCTATGATGATCCCGAAGAGTAGGTCGCGTGGCCTCCGTCAATTGCTTGTGGCACGGATGGAGCTGCTTCGCTTTTGTTTCTGCTGTTTTCCTCTTATGTAATAATGTCGTTAAGACATGGTACTTTGTAAGACATGTGGCATATCGTACCCAATCTATGTTTTATCTTTGAATGCATGGAATGTTATTCATTTCGCTTGTGTACCGTCAGCATGATCCTGGACTGACAAGGATGTACACAAGGAGGGTCTGGTAGTTGAAAACTAGACTCCCACAGTGCCTTTTGTCCATTTTGGAGGCATTGTTCTTCACTTGATCTGATGACCTCCTTACTTAGGTAGGGATGCACGTATTGGGGGTGGGTGATGTTACTAGTGATACCTGTGGCTTGGGCATAGTTTATCGTGTCGATTCCCCACGGGTGGCGCTAGGGAGCTGTGCTGGCTGTTTGGGATCTGCCCTTAGGGATCTTAGTCCTCGCTGGCTTTCTGTACAGGCTCGCCTAGGGACGAGGGGACCAGGTGTTGCCGCTAGTTGCACTCCCTGACCACATTCTAGCTCAATAAGGTGGGGACTGTGACGGTTGATCTTTGATGCAACGGAGATGGTCGGTGCCATGTAGTTCTTCACACCACCGGTGGAGCGGGACTAGGAGGTGGTGGCTTGCTTGTAGAAATAATGAAGAAAGATAGTAGAGGAAGGGATAAGTAAATTAGGAGGATGTTTTTCATGATGATAGGGTGAGAGCTTTAATAATTAGATGTTATATTGTGGGAAACTCTCCCCTTCTAACGTCTGGAAGGACATTTGGCTCGAATGGCCACTGATTTATTCCTTCGATCTAACGTAGTATTTCTTTCTACCGATTCACTTTGCCAACTCCAAAAATTATGACACTATGCCATTTCCCCATCCCTAACCCCCCGTCATAACTGATGCTGCATCAATTGAACATGCACCCTCCTCAATTGCTCATCCATGCGTCGTAGGATTCCTCCATCAACACCATCCTCCCTTTCCCAATTTCTACCATGTTTATCCAATTTTGATATATATCAGGAATGCTAGGTTTTAGGATTTTTTGCAACCTTGGAGATTAAATCTCACTTCCGTACAATTTTGTTAATATAAATTGGCATGAAAATTACGTCTCTTTGAATTTGATAGCAATGCAAGTGCTAGAGTTTCGGGTTCTGAAGATCAATGCGATTCGGTTGCATTTATATTTTTCATGATGTGAGCTTGTAAATTCAAATTGTCCTTCTTTTTAGATGTACGTGTTGCCACTGATTCTGATATATGTTGTGACAGTAGGTTCTTTTGTTTCCTTGTGGTCTTGCTTCCATGCTTTCCTATATATTTTGCTATAGTAGGTAATTTTTGGTGCACAAACTCCATGACTTGTTTTTTTGCTTATGGCTAGGAAGATCATATTCTGTTTGTGGTGTTACTCACGATTTCTTGATCCCATGCCTTACAATAAGGTTGCCCATCTTTGGTGCCATGCATGAGAATTCCCAATTAAAATCATGTATTAGAGAAGTGTCGACGATTGGTAAACCGCCGATCTTTTGGTAGTCGTGAGACAGGGAGATTTGTTGAAGGGTAGGGACCCCTGGGACCGTTGTCTAGCAGTATCGGGGGACACAGACCAGGATTTTTATACAGGTTCGGGCCTCCCGTGGGATAACAACCCTACGTCCTATTGGTATATATTGAATCACGAGTAGCTTACAAAGGGGGATGTTAGTGGCTATCCTAGATGTGATCTAAACCTAGTCGAGACCTTCTCCGAGTAAATCTGGATGACTCGTGGTGACTTCTCGAGGAGGCTAGATGAGGACTGAAGCTCCGATACGTCTACGGCTCAATCTCTAGAGGCTTCCATCTCTAATCTTTGTGTATGGCTTGTTTGCTCCGGTTGGATCTGTATGGCTTGTAAAACTTGTCCTTCCTTGAGAGGTCCTCGGGTCCTTATATAAGGGGTTCCCCAAGTCGTAGGAGACATGGACTTATCTCCAAGTTGAACTCTGGCTTCCTTAAACGTAGGGATAGAGTCTCCTAGTTTAAAGGGTATCTGGGATCTCTACGAGAGGTCCCCTTATCTCCTAGAATCCCTAGCGAGTACGTTACCTGCTCCCAGTATCCGGGGAATATATATACGGGTACCACTTCACATACGGTATAGTGTATTGCTTATCATCAAGCTCCCCATCAGTACATGAAATGAGGCCAGGATGGATTTAACAAAGGACAGACCTAGCCAGGCAGTTGAACCGTCGGGGAGGAAATTTCGCGTGGTGATGAACATCTTTTCCTTCTTTTTTCTGCAACTGTTGTGCTAACGTGAGAGACTTGATACACGTTTGACAGGGACGTGTGCAGTGGTCAACCCTTGCCTAAGGTTGCTGGTACAATCGGGAAGGCTGTGAAGCCCCGGCGTCGATAGCAGCCCGAACTTCGGTCCAAGAAGATGGGGCCTTTTTTGTCATTGTTGTCATCGGAGCTAGCGACCCTCATCGATGGGGATCTCCGATTTGGTGAAATATGACGGGCACCTATTTGAGGTAACAAGTGCAAAGAGATATTAGTTTGTTAATCTGCTCGTATTGAGACTAACCTGGCTGTTGTGACTCACTCTGTCCGAAGTGACTCTCCTCTGGTCGGAAGTCCAGAAGCTGAAGAAGCGACTGGTCGAATCTGACACAGCATTGGAGGGGGAGAAACCCGGGGCGGCGTAGTTGGAGCGCGAGAAGCTGGTCATGGCCATGTAGGAGGCCACGGATGCTTTCCAACGTTTATCATTAGGGCTGAATCTGTTCGAACTTGATTAGGTGATCTTCAGTTGTTTTTCATACCTTGCTTCCCAATGGAAAATTATAACCCTCGCAAATATCTTCGCCTAAAACAATTATTTGTGTTTTTCTAACAAATTGCTATTGAGCTACAACTAGAACTATCCTCCTACCCAAGATTTCCCTTTTATGAAAAGATGCCACTTTAACTAATTAAAATGACCTTGTTAATGAAAAATTAAATATTAAGCTTTAAAAGAAAATTGTCGTCTGCATATTGTAAGACCTCAGGAAAATGAGTAGTGTTGTTAGCCATATAAAAAATTCATGCATATCAACAGTATGAAACATATGAGTCTCAAATTTCATATTAAGTAAATATACACCTTGTCATAACTTACAATGTCAGAACTTGCACTAGACAATTCCATATAGATCTCATGCATGTCATTAACATTCTGATTAATTTATGAATTAGCAAGTTAACGCTATGATCCTTAACTAAAAGGTATCTGCATCTTTCTTAGTTGCATGCTATAGTCATGCATACATCTATATTAAAGTGTCGTTGATGCTAGGCCATAACACAACTAGAACGGAACAAAATAAAATGCGACAACTCGCTACGCTAGGGTTATAATCTGCCTTAGTTCATCTCTATATGCGTTCATGTCTTTTGCATTATACAAATCGGTCCTTAGACGTAATTTTCTCCATCAAGGATTAATTTACTGCTTGTAGATGTTTCGACTATTTGGATCTCTCAAAAGCAAACATGGATGTTTTCTATATCTTCATCCGGCTATTAGGAAAGCAAAGATTTGTTTATTCATCATGCAATTATTTGATTTTATGTGTTATGCGTATTTCTATTCGGTTGTTTAATATCAATTGGTTCAGCAGTATGAAATATTTAAATCAATGACTAATACAACTTAAACATGTGAGTAAGAGTGATGAAAGGGGACTATTGACAGTGTTAACCGGGGGGTGAAATTGGTGGTTAGCCACGTTTCACCAGATAATTGGTGGTTAGCCATTATCACTCATTGTGGTTACTGGTTTATACTTGATTACCCCCTATCAACCGCATGTGAATCGTGACCCCATTGCTAGTGATTTTGGATTGGATGTCATCCCCTTGGGGCTTTGCAACTCTCATTTGGAGAACTATCGAAACGCTTATCAGTGATGCTAAATGATTGACATTTTATTATCATAATTGGATATTAGGTGGTTAGGCCAATATCAGAAATTGCTCAGTCCTAACAGTACGTGGAAAAGCAGGAATACATTGAATTTCAATATCATAATTGGATATTGGGTGGTTAGCCCAATGTTAGAAAACAATTTTGGTCCTAACGGTACTTGAGCCAGTTTGAATACCTACCTTCTTGTTGCAATGTCAATTGTCTAGGTTTTATTATGTCATATGCCATGCTACATTTTATGTCACAAGCGCAACTAAGTCTTGTGAGTACGAAAGTACTCATTGGAATTCCATTTCATTTTAATTGTTGGCAGAAAAATCGATCTACTTGATTATCGTGCTTATCACTTATTTCGTTTACTGAGTTGGCAAAAAGATCTCAGGTATACCTTATGAGTATTGATGATGGTCTCATGGACCATCAAGGTTATTCTCGTTTTATGTTTCTACTGCTACATTCGATGTAATATATTGTTAACTACGACATGTAGATCTTTTGTCCGTAAGTATCTAAATTGCCCATGTGTAAGCGACATGATCTATTAATCTATTAAACCTTGCTTTAGAGTTTGTGTTATGGTTTCCAAGTTGTTGACCATGTCTTTTCATACACATAGCATGAATGATATGAAGTGTATGAAGTGACAGTAGATACTTAGTATCCGTACCTTGTACAACATTGATAATCTGTTCAGTTGAGTGACTCGCTAGTTGAGGTGCTATTGTCGGCTAGGTAGGGTGTGCGTATTTGTGTTGGGCTTTTGAGCGACCCACTAGTCCGCTCTTCAGCCAATTAGGTTAGGGTGTGGATATAGGTACCGAGCTCCTCTAAGCGACTGTGATGATCATACTGGAATACAGGTGCCAAGCCTCTATGTGGGTGTTTGGTATTATGTTTGCCTTATTGAATGGTGTGTGCTTCTGGTCGGCTTGACCAACAGTGATACATACTACTGCGTGTGTGTATGCCATGTTGATCTGGTGTCGAATTGCCCAGCGGTGCTAGATACTCAACGTAAGCGCGTATGGTATGTTGGGTGATTTCTTGGTCTTTGGCCATATGTCGTTCGTTAAGTCAAGTATAATTTTGGGCCCCGACAAAACATATATAAACCTATGGGTCGCACGGTTAAAGGACCGAAAACAGAAATGGATTTGATCTGGAGGAAAATTGAGAGAGAGGAGGTGCCATGGAGTAAGGTGGTGCGGATATGCCTTCTTCCCCTAATGGGTCTAAACCCATTAAGGCCCGTTATGGGGTTTCCACATGGTTTACTCCTACCTTACTTGTGGAATAAGGAGGGGTCCCTAATTGCCCCTATATAAAGGAGGGGGAGGGGGCCGAAGACACACCTCAACCCCAAGCCGCCCCACCTCTTAGGGTTTCGGCCACCCCTAGGTTTCCCCTAGGGAAGTCTCGGTTCTCCTCCTCCTTAGTTTTGGTGGAGTTCTTCGTGAGTTCTATCTCTCCTTTCTGTAGATTGGATCTGTAGATTGGTTTTTTCCTCCCTCTGTTGATTTGGTGAGAAGCTAGCACTTCCCTCTTAGCGGTTCCGGTCCCGTACGTGTGGATACCTTGGAGACACCGTTGCTTCGGCGCTAGGACAAACCGCGAAAAGGAGAAGGTAGTACGACTACTCTACACCGACGCACGATATCAACTGTACTTCCTCTATGGATCTACACATCTAGTGATAATTTTGTGGCCCATAACTTGCAGTGATTCTTGATTATATGGTAAAAGAATTTAAATTATGCTATCATATTCTACCCATAACCCTTTACCCAAGTCTCTACAAAAATTTCCAGGTACACAACATGCTGCAGCACAAATGATGCAAAGAACTCGACGTCTCTTATCCTACTACCAGCGCGCTACATAGGATAAATCCTGCCCAATGTTAATATAAAAAGTTTCAGAGATAAAAAGTTTCAAAGAAGAGGTGATGCACTCTTTTCTGCTCATTGCAGAACAGGCAAGTGCCATCAACGACTGATTCTCTCTTTTGCTAAATTGTCTCGAGTTAGCAGTTTGTTATTTATAAGAAGCCAGAGGAAAATCTTTACCCGAAGGGGAGCACTCCTTTTTATAGGAGCCCGGGTTATACACATTTCCAATTCAAATTCTACCAACTCTTTTTGCTAGTTAGACTCTAATTCCACTACGTAACCTACCCGTACATATATTCGACAATTTTTAATATTAATTGGTAATTTCATTGATGATTAGTAACATAAATAATCCTTCATGCAGGGAGTGCATTTGATAATGGAACTGGGAGTTACTTGGCGCAATGGCCTCGCCATCCATCTCGGCAGGACTGCACTTCCCCTGTCTGTGTTCGGCATCGGACGCATCCATAACTTTCTGATACGTTTGGGCAAGCAGGACAAGCTTCCACCCAAGTTCCATCGTGACACTCAGCTAGGACATCCATGACCTCGTGAATTCCTTGAGTTGTCATAGTATTGCAACATATTCTCTATCAAAATTTTTACCAACAGATAATTCGTAAGCTAACATAACCTTTTGCCGACAGAAGTATGATGGCAACATGGTGTTGTAGAGTTGTACAAAGTTGGCATGCATTACCGGCCAGACGATTGGAACCTCTTGTCCTTTTATCTGGTAACTATGGCATCTTGTCTCCTACGACAAAATTGAGATAACATATTTAATGGCGCACAGACTTTATTTGTTTGATTCTTTATGGTACAAGTTTTATTCTATTCCATATGTAGGTCTAGGGGGAGCGTTTCACTCACACACGCCAACATACGACGGTTAAGCACCCAAACGCGCAAACGAAAAGAAAGTGAGGCCAGCTCAATCGGTGTACATAGAAAAACAAAACAAAGAAATCTCGATCGACATATAAATGAGGATGCCTGTGTACAGTCAGCTTTCCCCTCAAAGACAATTAAGTACAGTTAAGTCAGATTCACCGCCGTGTTGAATCAAGATCATTTAGATCTTATTGCACTGCTAGGGAAACCTACATCCAAAATCAGGATCACTGATGAGTAGGATCAGCTCGTCACTGATATAAGTCGCTTCAGTGACGACTTCACCAGATTACCGAGGTTTCAACCCGATTAAGTCCTCAATACGGGTTACAGATAGGCCCATCAGCTCACTAACGGGTTGCCACGCCATCCGTCAATGATGAGGGGTACTCATTAGTGACAGGTCACTTTCAGACCCGTCAGTGTAGTCATCATTGACGTGTTATTTCTGAGTCGTCTAAGAGAGTCGTTGCGTCTTTAAGCCCATCGGCGATAGATGATTTTTACGAGTAGTCAATGAGTAATATCGAGGAATCAAAATTTACACACTAGATTTACGAGGATTCAAACACACTAGAGATAACAATGAGGACGGAATACAAGGAGTTATGAACGTGTACACACCGAATGGACCGATTCATTAGTTCCCTATTTCCCTGTATAAAAGGAAGCACCTGAGCCTAACTTCCAATCCATCTCAAGCCCCTCCTACACTCAGCCTCTTCTCCCTCTTCTCCATCTCAAATCAACCGACCCCAACTACGCGTGTGAAGATGGCTATCGAAGCTCCGACAGTCTGAGCCTATCGCTTAGAAGGGTCACCATGGATGAGATGGACATGAGCTATGGGCTGACTGATGGCACCTTGCTCCTAGCCATGGTGAACCCGGTCGGCGAGCACTGTGGAGGCTTCGTTGTTGGGAGCATCCTACATAAAAAGTTCCTGTCTGAAAGGCGCTTCTGGGTGGTGCTTCTGGGTGGTTGATCACAACAAGACAGGGAGGTCCCTCCTCCGTTGCAATCAAATCACCTACGTTTGAGAACTCCATGCCAAGTACATCAAGTGGGACAACGAAAGAGTTCTAGAGAGTGATTCTATCGCCTAGCTTGAGCATGACCCTCTTGATCAAGATGTTGAGCTAGAGGAAGTTTGATCAAGAGGAGTATTTCTTGTTTTTAATTATGAACTATTTTAATTTCAATATCAGCTTGTTTATTATGAAATGTAACTCGCATCTATATAACTATATATATATATATATGAACTATATACATTTGTATGTATATATATATTATCTGCCTTATGTAAAAAAAAGTCATCACGGACGGGCACTACCACTTACTTGTCAGTGATAATAGTTATCAAGAACAGATCGCTACGCCGCCCGTCAGTGATGAGGGGCACTCATCACTGACAGATTATTTATGGACACGTCTGAACAATTGGGTTGAGGCCCAACTTAGGTAGCCTAATACCAGGCCGGCCACCTCCCTCTATAAAAAAGCAACCACTAACCTAACCCTACCCAGTCGGCCACCTCCCTCTCCCTCTCCTACCCAACCACAGCTAACCCACAGATCTCTCTCTCCCTTACTCCTCCCACCATGGCGGAGGACAGCCCCAACATCGGCGCCGGCGGCAACCACCTGGAGGCCGCTACCACGGCTGACGTCACCACGGTTCCCACCCCTCTGGCGTTTGTGGAGAAGGCCTCCGACAGTGAGCGATGGTGGTGACGCTAATGTCGTGAGGCCTCAACGATGGGTGACGGTGGCGACGCTGACACCGCGTGGCCTCCAACGCCGAGTCCTCCATGCGATGGCGGCCAAGGCTAAGCTTCTCTGCCGTCTAATCCGGAGTCCCTAGGCATGCTCCTGTTGGATCTGAGTGTCTCGCTGCCAGATCTAGCGTCGCTTTCTGTGCTCCTCCGCCACCACGTCAAGGTTCCGCTGTGGAGTCCCTGAGTGTGCAACTGTCGGATCTAGACCCTAACTCCACCACCCTTAGGTATCTAGCTCCTTCCTTTCTCATGTACCTGAATAATCTTAGTTAATTATGCCAATAAGTGTAATTTTTCTACAAATCCATTTTAGTTGCTATGATAATAACATCTATTGATGATTCAATCTATTTGTTTTACCTCACACTAGTACAGAATCGTCTATCCGAGGTGCCATATCCGAGGCAGTTAGGCTAAAACGCCTCCAATAACTGATATCTGAGGCGGTTGTAAATATCCAACCGCCTTGGATAAGGATTTCGGAAGAAACTGCCTCGGATAATAAAGTCATCCGAGGCGGTTGTAAATATCCAACCACCTCGGATAAGGTGCATATCCAGGGCGGTTATATATTTACAACCACCTCGGATGTGTTCAAACCTAAAATTTCAAAATCCCGCCAATTCTGAAATTTCAAAACCCGAAATTTTTCCCTCAATGCACAGGCAGAGGACTATATAATTCAATTCAGTGCACGGCCAGATCCAGATTTTCTTCTTCTTCTCCCTTCCACTCTACTCTCCTCCCTTCAACCTTCCTTCTCCTCTCACCATTCCCGTCACAAGAAAGCTCTTCTCTTCCCATCATTCTTCTGGTAGGAACAAGGTGGAGGCTTCACGGCAGTTTCGCTTCGATTTGAGGTAAGGAAGATCCTCCCAAGTCAAGATTTGTGTCTTTTTCGGCTCATTTTCTACTAGTGCCTAAATTTTTTATTTTTAAAATTTTTTCTCGTATCTTTTTGTAGTAGCTCTACTCCCTCACGGTTCGGAATCCATAAAAATTATTGCATTTGGAGCTCAGGAAGAAGTTCAACGGAGGGTTCGGTAGCGGCGATTTTTCGTTCGGGGCAAAAGTCACTCTTAGAGGCCGAATTTGTCGGTGAAATTTTTTTATTTTAAAAAAATTTCTTGTATTTTTTGCTAGCAGCTCTACTCCCTCACGGTTCGGAATCCACAAAAATTACTGCATTTGGAGCTCGGGAAGAAGTTCAACGGAGGGTCGGAAGAGGTGATGTTTCATTCGGAGGGGCAAAAGTCAGTCTTAGATGCCGAATTTAGATGCGCCTCATCGATACGGTCATTTTGAGTGGTCGTGGACCCAAAACGGACACCGTATGCAAAAGTTACAACCGTTTTAGTGAAACCCTGCCGGGTAGGGTTTTTTTTAAACGGCTGGTATGTTATCCGAGGCGGTTGTCTTGTGGGAACCGCCTTGGATAGCTGATATCCGAGGCGGTTGCAATTATTCAGTTATCCGAGGCAGTTGAATAATCGCCTCCGATATGTGCCCCATATCCGTGACCACTCTGTGGAGGCGGCTGCTATAACCACCTCGGATGTGCTATTTGAACCGCCTCGGATATCGATTTCTATACTAGTGTCAATCTATTGTATGATTCATAGTTATTAATGTAATACCATACTGTCTGGTATAAGTTAGGGTGCAAAATTTATACCAATAGCGTATTGCCTGGTCTAATATTAATTAGGGTGTAAAATCAATCTGTCCAATGTGTCCATTGTTCTCACATGAGATGGACACCTTAGGGGGGATAATGAGTGTGTGTTTGCTTTTTACAGTACGAGGTAAGGAACGAGTACAATTTCTTACATCATCTTGAAAAAGCAGGCATATTTAAAATTTTATATATCAAGAGCAAATTAGAATCTAAGGCCTATGACATGCATGAATGCATCTATTTCAATACATTTGAATACAGTACTCTCTGTTTACATTGTCTGTAAAATTTATAATATACTGTTTCATTCAGCCACAATGTTGTCTCCTTTCATGTGAAACCTTGATGGTCAGTTGCACCATCAAATTTTGTCATGAAGGGTGTCACAATTATGGATTGAATGACATGATAGATTATAAGTCCTTACGGGCAACGCAATCATAGATTATGTGCTGTGATGATGGTTGTATATATGATATGTTCTGCTGTTTCAGAGGGTATGACTAACAAATCCTAAACTAGCCAAAATATAGGAAAAACCCTGTCTACGGTAAGCACTCACTACAAGAAACCTGTTAATCCGTGACGGTTTTCTCGTGACGTTTCAAAAAACCGTCATGGATCCGCAAGAGGCGGACGGGGCGCCCAAAACGGTGGTGTCTTTATGACAGACAACTATGACCGTCATAGTTGTGAGAGACTAATCCGTCACAGATTTGACAATGTTTTTTTGGCAATATGCGATCCGTCACAGATTGCGCCTACTAATATGTCGTGCTGGAGCTGAGCCACGTCAGCTAGCTCGGGCCCAACTTGTCAGCTAGCAGTGGGACCCAGTAGTCAGCTCGTTGTGGGACCCAGCTGTCAGGATTCGTTGGTCCCACTGGATTGCTGATGGGACCCGCATGTCAGTTTGTGTGGGACCGACCTTTAGGGCCCACATGCCAGATGGGTGTGTTAAAAACTTGGTTAGTAAAAATTGAGGCCACCGGCGATCGAACCCGGGACCTCACGGCTATACGCGCTGTGTCCTTACCACTGGGCTATGATTCATGAATTGATGGATAGTGGTGTCTAAAATTTTAGTACTTTGCCTGGCCTGTACCATGAACTAACAAATAAACAGCCGAGTTATAGACTTAGCATCAGTTGCTCCACGCCGAGTTGGCGCCGCCACGCTCCCATCGGTGCCGCCACACCGCCGCCGACTGCCCGGCTAGGGTAATTAGATCCGGCCAGCCGTCCCGTGTCAGCGCCATCTGCAAGCTAGATCCGGCGCGCCGTCCCACCTTGTCCCAGCCCGCCATTGCCGCACCGACGAGCCGATCTAGTACGCAGCCACCGGCCGCCATTGCCGCGCCAGCCACCTCCTCCGACTGCTGCTGTGTCTCCGTTCTGAAATTTCCCGTTGCTCCCCACCTCAACATCGGCCGGCAGCCACAGTATGTCTCTGGCAACTCTTTTTTTTGCTGAATTTGAGCTTGTCATCTGTACAGTTATTAGAGCATGTAGATAAAGTCATCTATACAAAAATATTAGAGCATGTAGAGTAAGTTATTTGTACAAATATTGACATCCATAACAATAGAGAAAAATATTGCCTACAAATGCCTTGTTGGGTTTACTTCTGTATCTAGCAAAAATATCTTAGTTTCGTAGGCAACTTTATTCAGATGTGTTTCTTTTGCTGCAATGCAGATGGATAGAAGTTGGGTTCATGGTACACTGTTTTCCCGTGAATACATCGATGGTGTCAAAGAATTTATGAAATTCATTCAACAGAAATTCGGTGAGGATGATGAAATACTCTGCCCCTGTAGTAAATGCCTTAATCAGAAATACCTGCATCAGACCATTGTGAACAAGCACATATTGATGAATGGCATGGAAAGTACATACACTCGGTGGATACATCACGGAGAGGACTTTGATGCAGATGTTATTGATCATCCTGTTGATGTGCATGACACCGGGGATGAGAACAATGGTGCTGATTGACTTGAAGGGGTGTTTGCAGACCTACGCACAGCATAGAACAAGCTGAAAAGGAAGCTGAAAATCAGATGGGAACAATGGCGCAAACCCTCCTGAGAATGAGTCTTTTTGGCAAACGTGATGAAAGAGGCAAAGCGTCAGCTTTATCATGGTTGTACCAAGTTTTCAAAGTTCTCCTTTGTGGTAAAGCTTCTTCATATGAAGTCATACCATAGGATCACCAATACTGCATTTACTGAAATATTGAAGCTATTGGCTGAAGCATTCCCTGAACCCAATACACTCCCAAAATCATATAATGAAGCAAAGAATCTTCTAAAAGAATTAGGCCTTAGATATGAATCTATACATTTGTGCTTCAATAATTGTGTTCTGTTCAAAAAGCAATATGCCAAGCATGACAATTGCCCAGTTTGTGGTCTGTCAAGATGGAAAGACCCTGCTAGGAAGAAGATTCCACAGAAAGTTTTGAGGCATTTTCCACTGGTACCTAGGCTAAAGAGGATGTTTATTTCCAAAGAAGCATCAAAACAAGCACAGTGGCACAAGTTAAAGAGGCAACCTAGTGAGAAGGAAATGAACCATCCAGCTGACGGTGTGGCATGGCAAGACTTTGACAGAAAATATCCAGAGTTTACAGAAGATGGCAGAAACATTAGACTTGGCCTTGCCACTGATGGGTTCAATCCTTTTGGCAACTTTAACACAAACTATAGTATGTGGCCTGTATTTGTTGTGCCATACAACCTTCCACCCTGGGCATGCATGGAGCAATCAAATTTCATGATGGCTCTGCTAATTCCGAGTCCTAAATCACCTGGCAAGCACTTCGATGTCTTTCTACAGCCTCTTGTAGAAGATTTACTTGAGCTTTGGAAGGGTGTGCGTACATATGATCCTCTTAGTGGAAAAAATGTTTGATCTTCATGCCGCAGTTCTATGGTGCATTCACGATCACCCAGCTCTGAGCACTCTTTCAGGGCGTACCACAAGAGGCTATTTTGCATGTATTCATTGTGACAAGCACCCACTTTCATATGACCTAAGGAAAAAAATTGCGTATATTGGTCACTATCGTTTCCTTCCAAGGGGCCATCGTTTGCGGAGAAACAATGAATTTGTTGGTCTTCATGAAAGCAATGATGAGCCAGGTAAATTCTCCAGAGAAGAGCTACAAGCAGAATTGGAGAAGGTTAGAGCTGGGGAACAACAAAAAGCATGAAAAGGAAGCGTTCTGACTTGGGCAGCAAGAAGAGTCATGTGCCAATTTGGAGCCGGAGGGTTTGTTTGTGGGATTTGAAGTATTGGAAATACTTGAAGCTGAGACATAATCTTGATGTCATGCACATTGAGAAAAACATATGTGAAAACCTCATTGGAACAATTCTGAACATTGAGGGAAAGACAAAGGACACAATTAATGCTAGGATTGATCTCAAAGATTTGAATATTAAAAAGGGGCTACAATTGAGGGAGGAAAGAAACTTATATGTGATGTTTCCAGCCCGATATACCTTGTCCAAAGAACAAGTGGTTGCATTTTGTCAATTTTTGAGGGAGTTAAAGTTTCCAGATGGGTTTGCTTCCAACATCTCAAGATGTACAAGTGTTGATGGAACCAAGGTACAAGGCCTAAAAACACATGATCGTCACATTCTTTTGCAAAGAATCTTACCTGCTGGCATGAGAGGATTTTTGGACAATAATATATATCAAGCAATAGCTGAGTTAGGCAAGTTTTTAAGGGAATTGTGTAGCAAAACTCTTAACAAGGATATGTTGGCTGAAATGAAAAAGGAAATTCCTGTAATTTTGTGCAAGCTTGAGAAAATTTTCCCCCCTGCTTTCTTTGATGTGATGGTGCACCTTGCTGTACATTTACCTGAAGAGGTATTGCTCCAAGGTCCTGTGCAATATGGGTGGATGTACCCAATTGAAAGGAGGTGTATACTTTAAAGCGCTATGTGAGGAATAGGGCACGACCAGAAGGTTCGATTGCTGAGGCATATATTGCCGATGAGTGCTTGACATTTTGCTCCAAGTACATGGATGATGATGTTGAAACAAGATTTAATCGGGAACAGAGAAATATAGGTTTTTCAGATGAAGAAGCCTATGGTGTTGACGTTTTCGGGCATGGAGTTAATTTTACGTCAGCATATGAATATGTATATGATAAAAAAGAATTTGATCAAATGGTGTGGTATGTGTGAACAACTGTAGTCAATCTGAGAAATATATCGGGTATGTTCTCACTTTGAACTTGCGTATGTTACCTTTCTGTCGTACATATGTGATCTATTGACTAATTTTTTTGTACAGAATGTTCAGAGATGAGTTAGAGAGAGAACGGGTGCCAAACATTGATACAAAGCTTCGGGAAGGATTTCAGACATGGTTCAGGAACTATGTTAGTTTTCATTCACATCTAGTTACAATTTTTGGTTATCAGATTTTCACTACAGATTCTAATGTATGTGCTTGTGTGTGCTGTTGCAAATGATGGGGCTGCAGAATGAGGATGGCGAAGAGGTAGATAAATATCTGTTTGCCTTGGCCTGTGGTCCTGATTCGAGAGTAAGGAAATACTCATCATGCGTAGTGAATGGGGTTCGATTTAGCAGTGTTGACCGTGATAACAATAGGAAAACACAAAACAGTGGAGTCATGACCGAAGGTAAACATGACAGTAAGGTCATTGATTTTTATGGAACCCTGAAAGAGATCATTCAGTTAGACTATAACTTGGACAACAGGTCAGTTATTTTGTTTAAATGTGACTGGTTTAAGCTTGATGGGAAGAGGACTGAACTTAAAAATGATGGATTTTTTAAAAGCATCAATGTTGGAAGTTTATGGTACAAGAATGATTCTTTTATTCTGGGCTACTCAGGCAAGAAAGGTCTTCTATCTGCCAGACACAAAGTTTGGGAGAAATTGGCAAGTTGTGCAAACATTCGACCATAGGCATCTCTTCAATATTAGTGAAACTGAGGGTGTACCTTTCACTGCTCCTGCATATCAAGAGGAGGAGTGTTGTGATGAGGAGGGTAGGCGAAGAGCAGTTTCCGATCTTATATCCGAGGAGCCTTTACATAGAGATGATGAGCAACGCAATATTTTTGAAGCTGATGTAGTTGCCCGTTTGATGAAAGACAAAAACAGAGAAGTATATGAAGATGGCAGCGAAGGTGAAGCAGATGACACAGGTATGGAGTATTGCAGCGAAAACGAAGAAGGCACCACACTGGATATCGACAGCGATAACGAGTAGATGCTTTAACATACAAGGTACTATCTTTAGTCTTATTCTATTGCATAATATGTGATAATAATCTAAAAGCTTATGATATTCCTTTCTGGACTATTACAGCAAGCAGAAGCACCACTTGCACTTGATTTTCTTAATTATGGAGCTACACAGAAGCATTGGTGAAGAATTGCTGGTGAAGAATTTATGTGGCTTGCTTCAAGCACTTGTTTTGTAGTGTCAGCTTCAGTTCATCAAATATAGAAATTCTATTAAAAAATTCATTTGTTACATGTGCAATTTCATCTTTGATTCAGTTCATCAAAAATGTACTAGGCTTTTGATTCAGTTGCGTTCTGAATGTGCAAATATGTCTGTTGTGTTCTGAATGTGCAAATATGTGTGGGTTGTTCTGAACGTGATCTGGTGTGTGTGTCTGTTCAGTGCAAGGCTTCAGTTGTTAATTCCAAAAAAAGGCTTCCGTTCAGTTAATTCCAAAAAAAAGTGTGGTACCTAGGGCTCGAACCCAAGACCTGCGATTAGATTGATAGGTGGCTTGCCGTTGCGCTATATAGAGGATATCTGATTGATAGACATGTGCAGCTCTATTTATTAGGTGTTTAGTTCTTCAGAAAAACATAAAAGTTTTATCTGCTATGCGTCGCTTAGTGCGAGCGGGAGCATCGCGTCGCCTAAAGGATACAGTAACGAACGATGCTATTCATTAAAATTTTATAAATGTTCACGCATTTGAAAACAATCCGAGTGTTCAGGTCGAACATGGGGTGGCAGCCCCCATCTGTGCATCACACGGTGATTCTGATAAAATGTCCAAGGTAGTGCAGCGCACCGCGAGTTCACACTAGTATAGGTTATTACGGAAGAAGTGGCGGCGGCAATAGCGTTCAGTGCCGACACTCTTCAAGTGTTGTCTGGTGTTCGTCAGACAATCAATCTCTGCCTCACCGCTCTATTGCATGGTGGAGAGATTGTTAGAGGATAACCGGAAGACAATGCCAACCTGGGCCACCCGGAGTTGAGGATCTTGTCTTTGGTGTGTGGCGAGGATCACGTGGGTTGGATGTCTCGGATTCGCGGTCATCCACCGCCCTACGTGCCCTCTCCATAGGCTGCGGCAAGCAGCTCATCCCCCACCATGCCACTCCCTGCTCACACTGCCGGCGTTGATCAGCCAAAGTAAGCATAATTTCGGAAGGTAACAGAACATTCTGATTTCTAAAATCTTGATGATATGCTAAACCTTTTCTGCTTCTGTGAATAAGATGCTGAAAATCTGTTCCATATCCAAATATTTACTTTTCAATCTAAAAGGAACTGAATAATAAATTACACTGGTATTTGACCACCAAGTGTTTGTGTTTTTATTAACACCACTAATCTTTTACCATAATATAATGTAACAAATATCAAATATGAATAGATGTATAACATATCTTCTAGAAAATTCTAAAATATGGTCAGCAGGCACATGGTCATTTTTTGGCTCGAATTGGGCGCGCACACGGCCATTGTTGGCTAGAATTGGTGCGCACACGACCATTGTTGGCTCGAATTGGCGCCAACCCAAAATCAGCTCTCTAGAAATTTCGGCAAAAGACTAATAATCCCCACCCCACGCCCCGACCCGTGCCACGTCGCCCCCAAACCACTCCCTTCCTTCCCTCAAAAAAGAAAAACACTCCTTCCTCCTGCACCGGCACCACTACCCACACCTCCCCTTCCGCCACGCATGCCGGCCGCTCCTCCACCTCCACGCCGGCCACGACTTCCTCCTCCACCGTCGGCCACATCTCCCTTTCGGCTACGACTCCCCCGCACCCCCACACCACCCCTTGGCGACCAAAACCCTAGCTCCCTCCATCGCCCGTTGGCCACGACTCGACCTCCCCCTCCCGCCTCCATCACCGGCTACGTCTCCCCCACAACCCCCACCACCACCCCACACCATCACCCACCTCCATCGCAGGGTACGTCCCCCCACACCCCCCACCACCACCCCCCACCATCACCCCCCACCATCGCCGGCTACGTCTCCGCTGTAAAGATGCCTCGACCACCTCACGCCCTCTGGTTGAAGGACATCTCCCCACTTCTCGTGATGCCGAAGAGGGCTGCAGCGAAGATACCCCGAGGACGCAAGACAGTAGGTATAAAATCTGAGCTCTGTGATTGTCAAAAAAAATAAAAAAGAATTAGTGCTTGTGCCTGATTTTAGTAGTTACAGTATCTGACCTCTGTTGATTGTCTAAAGAAAGAATTCATGCTTGTGCCTGATTTTAGTAGGGTATATAGTCTGAGCTCTGTTGATTGTCTAAAAAAATAATTCATGCTTCTGATGATTATCACTTCTAGAGCTTGTGGTTCATTACACGTTCTCGGCCGCACCTACGAAATAAGGGCCTTGTACCATAAAGTGTAGATTTCGATCTCGTGTAGATGTAAAATTAGTCACTAAAAATATTAATTTTTTGTTAAGTACTATTATAGAAATAGTAATTTTTGTCATCTCTCGTTCATCTTAGAACGCCAATACATCCGCTAGAAGAGTTGCGCCTGAAACAATGCATGCGGAACAATGCAAGGCTTCAAGCGCTTGGACTTCCTACATTATCACAGATCTTTGCAACCAAAACCTCCATTTCACCTGAGAAAGCAAAGCCCAAGCGTAGTAGTGATGACTCTGAAGCTGAGTACCATCCTGAAGAGGACGATACCAGTGAAGGAGATCCATTTGAGTCCACACCTGCTAGTTTAAAGTCTAAGGTGCTAATTTCATCATTTAGTGGCTAGCTGTATTGCTTGTTTGCTAATGCAACATAATTTTTGTCATACTTTGTTGATTGATGCAGGATTTTCATTTCTATAAGAGCTTGGAAGACTCTGAGAGGACTAGCCACAAAAACTAGTAAGAAAAGTACTGTTGACATGGCTCCTGTGGAATCAGGCCTCGACCTCCTAAGAGAGTTCATGCAGAGTAGCCAACCAATAGTAGAGTTACTAGGTCGAACAAAAAGACTAGTATAAGATGTTGATGCAAGTGACATCCATAAGCCAACTGCATCTGCATCTGTGGTTCGTGCTAGCGAAGATGGAGAAAACTTTTCACAACTTTGATGACCACACACAACGTGGTGTTGAAGGCAAGTTTCTTACTATGTTATCTTGATTCCATTATGAACGCACTCTCACTGGATGCTTTATTTTTTTAAAAGAAGATGATGACCTTGCCCATCGGGATGACGACAACTGGATGGCCAACGGAGGTGATCTCATTGCCCATCACGATGACAAGAACCAGACGGCACCGAGGAAGGTGATGGTAGTGCCCAACCAGATCAGGAAATTCAACTTGACAATAACTCTCAAGGCATGTAATAACACCCTAAAACTTTCTAGCATGTTTGTTGAGTTAAAGCTTGTTGCTCAATCTATCCTTCTATGAAATGCTGTATCAGTATGTTGAGTTGGTATTGTGCAGACCTTTACATACATATTTTTCCTAGGGATTAGCCATCAAATGAATTCTTAGAATCTGAAGTCAGCAATTCAAGCATATAGGCTTTATTTTGTCATCCTGCTGACTGCATCTTCCTGTGTAAAAGAAGCTCAAAATACCGACTTATATGGTTCTTATTTTAAAATTTGTGAACATTCATTGTGATATCCTTTAAGTCATTATTATGGTATGTAATATAATTACTCATTTGGAAATGGTGTTCTCTATTTAGCAGTGAACTTGTATGCTTTCTAATTGCGGTTGGGTTATCACCCATTCTTGACGCAGTTGGATTTCCTGTACTTTTTAATTCTTTTGACTTTACCTTCTTTGTAGATCCACAACTAGCAGAGGAGGCAAGGGAAAGGGGAACCAACATGGGAAAAGGTATCAATAGGATGAGTCGACGTCAGCGAGGTAAACTGCCACTGGTCATTCCAGAAGGGAGGTTAAGGCCGGAGACACCTCTTATTGCTGCAAAGTTGCAACTAAATGCAACATCACAGTCAGGAACCATGTGCCTGTGTTTACGCACTGGAAGCATTACAAGAAACAAAATGGGATCTTCATGAACTTTGTAGGGAAAGTTGGTGTAAGTACATAGTCCAAGCCTTTCTCTCTTTAATGGCTAGCAACCTGTCAATTATGTGTTATTCTGATTTTTATACATGTTCTTTAATCTGACTAGAACAAGTTCGAGATGAATGCAAATGCTGAGCCAGTTACGAAGGCTTGTACACAAATGATGAAGTCTGCGCTTCGCCAACAGCGACATAGGCTCAAAGAAAGTACTTGATCCTTACCCACTCCATTTGGTGAGGAGAACTTCTCCTATCAAATCTATGACTGATGACCAGTGGAATGACCTGGTGGAAAGCTGGAAGGATCCCAAAAAGATGGTACGTTTCTTACGGAAAACCAAACTCCTTCCTTCTACATGCTAATTTGGAAAGTGCCTTACATGTATTTGGTCTTTCAACATAGGAGATTTGTGAAAAGAACAAAGTTAACCGATCTCAAGTCAAGTTTCATCAAACTACTGGTTCACGCAGCTACCTGGTGCACTGTGAAAATTTGGTAAGTTAAACTTGTGGCTGTGCATGTGCAGCTTGTGAAATTTTGCTTCCATGTAGTAATTGTATACATGTTTGTACTATACATGTTGTTTCTTCATAGTTTACCAACTCTCAAAGCGGTGGCGAACACAAATATAAGCTTGCTGTATGTATGTCATTTCAGGGAGACAAATACAAAGATAAAGAACCTACTGCACTGGATTTGTTCAAGGAGTGCCACTACATCAATAAAAAGAAATGCTACACCGATACTGTACAAGCTGCAATTGTAAGTAAGCTTGATCATGGTATTTAGTCTTCTGTCATTGTGCTCTCATAACCATGCTTCTTGATTGCATTACTAGACTGAAATGGAAGAGAAGGCCTCTCAACCTACAGAAGATGGCCAACAATCCAACTCTGTGACCGAGGCTGTAGCTGACGTGCTTGCTGAGCACACTAAGAAACCCAGGTTTCTTCAGCAGGTGGGGATCCAGCATGTGCGTGCGAGATCCAATGCTAGCAACCTTGAAGCAGAACTAGCAGCAGAGAAGAGGGGAAATGCTGAGCTTCGAGAGCTTATCGACAACTTGACCAACCAGGTAAAGGAATCAGAAGAAGCAAGGCTTAGGAAAGAAGAGGAGAACAGGAAGAAGCAAGCTGATTTGGGTGCAAAACTTGACTTCTTGCTAAGCTAGTTGCGTTCAAGCTCAGCTACAGGGTAAGAAAATATTGCTGGAAGCTATGTGAATGTGATATTGCTGGAACCTATTTTGTAATGCTTTTGCTGCTGCAAACTGCATGCATTCTGTTGATGGATGCATGAATGTATGCATCTTGTTTATAGTGGTGTTGATGGATGTATTGATGCATGAATGTATGCATTTTGCTGATAGTGGTGCTGATAGTGGTGTTGTTAGACAGTGGTGCTACGGTTTGGAGAACAACATGTATTTTGCTGTTAGACAGTGGTGCTGGAGTTTGAATACTTGTGCTGTGTGATGACGTGCTTCTTTGTCTATTTAACATTGCACTTGTATCCTGGATCAGGAATCAATTTTGACAAAATTAACTGCTGAATTGTGATTGCACAGTGAACTAAATGAAGCAGGCCCAGCTAGAAACACATAAGAAAAAGAGTTAATGGGCTGGATAGAGTAAAATTTGAACATGGGCTGGATTGGGTGAATCAGTGAGCTGGACCAAATAGACTACTAGGTTGGACCAAAAAATGGCTATGGACTCAAACGGACTACTGGGTTGGGCCAAAAAATAGCAATGGACTGGACTGAAATAAACCTATTGCCTGAAAAAAAAGCTAATGGGCTGGGCTGGATTGCTAGGGCCGGGCTGGTTGCCTAAAAAAGGCAAGTGGCCGGGCTAGATTGCCCAAAAATAGACTAATGGGCTGAGCTGGATCGAAATACATGGGCCCAAAACCATGTTGGGCCGTACACAACGCGGGCTTCGTAGACTACCACGTCGGATCCACGCAGATGACACGTCGGATCCACGCAGATGCCACGTCATGTCAATCCGTGACGGTTTAGTCCGTCACAGAGAACTGGGCTTGGCTAGGGCCTTGGGGACTGATCTATGACGGTTTACTACCGTCACAGATTGGAAAAACATCCGTGATGGTTTTACGAAATCCGTCATTAGAGGTGCTGCTGTCAATCTATGACGCGATATACATGACGGATTTCAGAACCGTCACAAATTGACATCCGTGACGGTTTTGGTAACATCTGTGACGGTTTAAATCCGTCACGGATTAACAGGTTTCTTATAGTGACTCATCACGAACAGGTTGTCCCACGAACCTGTCACTGCTGACATGTCACCAGGGACTGGTTACGTTAGCAGCCCGTCACTGATGACATGTCATCAAGGACGGGTTACCTTCACAGCCCAAGTGACGGGAGTTCTTGACTACTCATCAGTGATGTAGTGTCATCAGTCGGATAATTTACCCGTCATTGATGACTTAAGTCATTACTAACCAATCATCAGCGAAAGGAGCTGAAATCCGTCAGTAATGAGGGATTTCGCTAGTCACTGATGAGAATTTCTTTTGTAGTATCGTCCTCTCTCCACCATCCCTATACATCCAGTCTACAACCCACCTTAATCATGTAGAACATACCTAGTGCTCTTAAAGGTGGGAGCACATCTTTAAAGGTCATAAATAATTCAAAATTCGGAGGATTAATTTGGCTGCATCTACGGTACCATAAAATTATAAATCCGTATATGAGCCGCATATTAGTAAACAAAGAAAATTATAAATCTGGTTGTGCATAACAGATATTCAAATTCTAATATGTAAAGCTATTATTCACATCAGGATTTGCTTTTTGTTTCTCTAAGTTTAGATCAAACTGAAACTTATGGCATAGTAGATACGTATTGTCACAATACTGAGCACCCCAAAAGTGGGAGCATTGGATATTCAAATGTCCATCTCCCTGTTGCCTGAAATCACAGCTACTGGTTCCTCCTACCTCTCCAACCCCACTCTGTGGCGTTACCACCACACCCCAACCTAAAAGTTCCAACTAGATGGTCCAGCTCGTTATATGCTCGCCTCTGTCGCTCAATATCAGCATGCAAGCTACATTCACTACCGAGACACGCTCAGCCTCCCATAATCTATGACTTAGACCCTCCCATAATCTATTACTCAGAGCCAGGTGGATGTTGAAATCCTAACCTAGGTGAATCCTGATCCTCAGTTGCCGTAAAACTTGATGGGTAGGAGACACAGTTGTTGAGCACGAATCTAGAGGCACGACTCAGTTTAATTTGCATTCAATACTCCAACTAGTCAATACCGTTTAATTTGCGTCCCTCGAGTTTGTAAACCAATCAAGTTAATTCCATGGTTTTATATGGGCGAATATGAATGACGTGGCGTTGCCACATCATCAAATTGTCCGACGTGGTTCTTGAGCCTGACATACAGGGATCCTACATGGCTTCATGCATCACCCAACTAAAGCCTCCCTAGTCTCCTTTTCTTCATCTTCTTCCCCGTTTCGCAAAGCTGCATCAGCTATATATAGCCTCTTGTAGTCCTCACTTGCCTTCCTCAACTGCGCCGCCATTGCCCAGATGCACATGAAGTTGCTAGAAGCTGCAAGGCGTACAACTTGACGCCGTCCTCGTCGTACACGAGAACTCCGGCTTCCCGCACGCATCACGATTTCTACTGACCCTAAAGCGTCCATGGCCACGAAATCGTCTGTGGTGAGCCTGAGCCGGAGCATGGTGAGCACGTCCGACCACGACTGTGATAATGCAGGATCTTCTCTGTGATGTCTTTTTTTTCTACTGTAAGTGATGATGGGTAGTACTATTACCATGTATTTGTGTCCAAATCGGTGTGTCCTGATCAGAATCGGAGAACAACTCTCTATATGCCCTCGGGAGAAGTCCAACTCTTGTACTACAAGGACTCAAGATATGCCATTAAGGAGGAGTCCGACTCGTGTATTACGAGGACTCAAGACGAGACTACTACCTTATTCCTCCTATATAAGGAGCACAAGACCTCTTATAACATCCTCAAATTTTGCGGGTTTAAAATTTTTTTTCTTAAAAGAGAAGAGGATGTGCAACTATGTATTATACCTATGTGTATTTTAATTGGATTTTTATCTCAAATAATTCAAGCCTTTGAATTAATTTGAGAGATATAAAGGGATGTTTTGAATTTTCATTTGGAATTATCTCTAAAAATATTTTATTTGAGTTCCCCGTCTCCAAATTGATTTACTAGAATTTTTCCATAATTTTTAGACCTGATTTGAAGTCGTTTTGAATTATTTTGCTTCTCTCTCATTATTTAATCTGAAAATGTTTTATTTTCTTTAGTGGGCCAGCTGGGGCCACAGGCTGCATGCAGCAGCCGAGCTGCTCAGCACAGCCCACAGCACGCGTGGCCGAGCGGCCGCCATGTTCACGTAACACGCGTGCGTTGCCACTGGCGGCCGTTTTGCTGCAGTTTCTCCTCCTTTTAATTCCCTGTAACATCTGCCCTCTCCTCTCCCCTGCCTCCTCCCCTATAAAAGGAGTTCCATCCCCTGTGATTTCTCCTTTTCCTCTCTTCCAAAAATTTCTTCTCAACCTCGTTTTCTTTTCCAACTCCGGCGAGCAATTCCGGCGGCCACGACGCACCCCCACACTGAGGCTTTGCTGCTGGAGCTTCCCCACGATGTCACGCATCTTCTACCACAAGCAATTGTGAGCTTCATCCAGTACACCTACCGTACCGCGAGTTCTTCTCCAACTCCAGTGAACTCCTTCTCTCCACGATTTCTTCGCACTCGGTGAACCTCGATCCAATTCCTCTCGGTGGTAGACTCCCACCAACCTCTAGAACAAATCCCCTCAACCAATTTTGCCCAATTTGCACCTCCTTTTTTGCAGCCATGTGTTGAAATCCATCTTTTTCCTCTCTGTTCTATGGCATGAACAGTAGCTTCATGGTACTGTAGCTTTATGGCATATTTCTCTGTCTAGTTTTCTAAGTCCATATAAACCATGTTCGATCATTGATCTTAGGAGTAAAATGGAATCGTTAGATCCCCATGGGTCCAATGGTGCGATCGGATTTTTAATCCGACCGCTAGATTTTAAATTATATTTAAATTTGGTTGAAATTTGACCAAATTTTGATTTAGTTTTGTTCTAGATGATTATTTTGCAATTATTTATTTTTCAGTAAATTAATAGTATGCTAAGGAGCACCTCTGTAAATTTTCATAATTTTTGGACTTGTGTAGAATTTTCTAGAATTAAAATAATCTCTAAATTAATTATTAAAAATAGAAATGCTCTCTGTTATTTATATCCAATTTTTGCCTAGGATCATAGAACCTTAAAACTAACTTACCATGTAAACCAAAACATTTTTTCTGTAATGGTTTGAGCTATAAAAATCAGGATGTGCTCTAGGTTGATTAAAAATGTATATTTAAAATGCTGAATTAGCAATAGTGCCTTTATAAATCTGTTTTAGCCTTTAAAAATTCATGTCCAGTACCCAATAAATCATTTTATGTTATTTGAATGATGTCAAGTCACGAGAACCCATTTAGCATGATTAAATAATGCTTTACCATGTTTTTAGTGTAGTTTTCATGCTTAGAATAATAGTTTTAATTATTTAAAATACATTTCCAGAACACTTTTAAACATGAAATGTCTCTGGAATTGGTATTATGTCATGTTAACCCATTTTTATGATTGTAATAATGTTAATTATTATTTTCTACATAATTGTTACACTAGAAATGCTAGCAATTGCCTTAATTAAATAATGTTCAGATTTAATATTATTATTAAATTGTTTTGGTGCTGTTTTGGTACTGCTAGTACACTGTAAGATGATCCATGCTTAGTTAGTATTTGTTAATTGCATGTTTTAGTCTTCTATGTAATCCTAGTTAATATTAATGTTATAGAATGTTTGTTTATTAGTTGTTTATATATGGTTGTTGCTGTTTAACCATTATAAATATTTGGAGTTATCTAAATATTTATTTGTGGTTAATCATTCCAGCAGCTTATGCCATGCTTGTTGTGCATAATAATGTATGCTATGGCTTTATTTATTTTGCATGTGTACCTACTAGCAGGATGTGTGTTATTGGTTATACCTTGTATATACATAGCGAGCTTATATAGTGGTAAGTGCCATGACATGTTTAGAACTTGTTACCTTGCATTAATTTTATGTTATTTAGCATGATTAGATTTCTTGTTGTTGTTAAATAACTAGTATGTTAAATAATAGTTGTTGTTAACCATTGTAATTATTTAGAGTTATCTAAATAATTATTCTGTGGTGAACTTATTAGTTTACGCATATTTGAGTCTATTCATGACCATCATATTTTATGTTGCATAAGCATATAGTTGCATGTAGTCATATATATGTTTATACATGGTTAGATTGGATGTTGTTTATAATATATATGTTGGAATTGTAATTCCTTGTTGATCTATTCTTATTGTTTAATCATGTAGTATTGGTTGCTATTTCGTGTGCTAACTAGCATGATAGGTTATGTTTGATGTGCCATGCTTGTTAATAGTTTTGTATATATCTGATATTTATATTATCATATATATATTCAGTATAAATATGTATAAGGAATATGGCCAGTGTAGTGACCCTAATAGTGTTAGGTGATCTTTGTTATCCAAGCCTTGAATTTTCATTCAAAGGCTATCTTCTGATCCGTCTCTTCTAAATCTATTCATCCTGTCTCAAGCTTGCGAGCCCTTCGCTAATATCTTTTGGTTGAGGTTTTTCGTGGTTCCCTATGCCGGTTGTAGCATGACACCAGCATTTGGACTCCACGCCTCAGTTTCTGATGATACCCTCTTTCGATCTTGATCATTGCATCACATAATGTAATGATGATTCTCTGGCAGTAATCAATCCCTTGATTGGTAATAAGCATTGACATGATCCTTCGATCATTTGTCGATATTCTGCCATGAACCTTGAGATCCAATATCTAGTCAGTGGCATAGCTCCATTTATTAGAATTTCTCGATCTCTATCAGCATCTATCTTGCCGATGTTTCCATGTCAAATCAACCCATGTTGGTATTTATCCTAATTTCTAATTCCGATTTATGGCTTTGCCATCCATATGAGGAATCCATTTATACCTCTCGTCTATAGCCTTCTACCAAGCTATAGATGTGTCTCTGTTTGATTCTATCCTTTCTCACTTACATGTGGTTTCCGCATGTAGTGCCCTATCTTTTGAAACCTAAACCATTGGCGTGTACTTCTCACCCGTCAATCGATCATAGCCATACGATCTTTCTTTTGTAGCACCTTTATCCTTTATGGACTAGGTCTATAGACCTAGTGCCATGTGTCATCTGTGGTTCCTACCATGTATAATCCCTTCTCTAAACTACCTATAGTTTAGAGATGACTCTTTATCTCATCTTACGAGATGATGCCTTTCCCTTTCTTCTGGTTTACCCTTCTACCAACAATCCCTTCGTTTTCCAAATCCTATCCTTGATCTAACCATCATCACTCCTCTTTTCTTTCTTTAAGGTTTGAGTTATTTGGAGTTGCTTTATTTATTTATTTGTTGCATTCTATTTATGTTACGACGAGTAGGGAGTGACGTGGTTAACCAGAGACAAGTTCAAGGAGGAGAAGTGAAGGAATATGTCAACGAAGGCATGCCCCCTTTTCTGATCATATTTGATCCTATATTTCTGAAAGTCATTAATATTTTGTCATTTACAAACATGCATGCTGTTTTTAATCCAGTAGCTAGCGTGTCGATTGATACACCTTTACCTTTTCCGCTTGTCACCCTGAATACTTGATACTCTGAGTAGATTAATAGGTTTTATTCTGAATATAGTAGAGAAATGCTTAGCCATGCTTAAATTCATCTGTAGGTTGTTTTGTTTCGCCTCTACGGAGGAATGATCTATGGATCGATGATCCTTGAATTGAAACTTGATGTTGAGCTCGCTGAGCTAGGGCCGAATGCCTGATGATTCCCTCTCTCTCTATTCTTCCTATTCTACTCTGGGTGAAACTTACCATCTAAAAGGTGCGGGCGACAGCTGGATCATGTGATGAAGGAGCAATGGTCGTTCTTCATGAGATGAAGAAGCCATTAGTCGTTCGTATCGAATAAGGCCGAAGTATTGAAGTTGGAGAATTGTGACAATAGTACAACCACATGCTATATGGGCAACGGCTTGGTCAAGTAGGTTAGTCAGCCTTTGGTGCCAATGTTGCCGTACCGCAGAAGGGGTGGACGTAGCTACGAGGACCCTCGGCACAGATGGGGGGATCGGAGTGCGGGGATGTACTCTCGACTCCGAGCCAGACCTGGTGGGCATATCACACCTTAGGGGGATCTAGCTAAAAGACCTCGTCACGGTCACCCTGCCGACACAAGGATGGGCATGTGTACAAGCCCGATCAGCTTGGCATAAGGGGATGATCGTGTCATGTGGGTAAAGTGTACAAACTCTGCAGAGTAATAAACTAATCAATTAGCCGTGTCCACGGTTATGGACATCACAAGACTCATTCTTGATGAAAAGGACCTGTCCCTCTCCCCCTTGCTATTTCCCTCTACCCCTTTCGCTGATGGAACCTATGGACGAGCTAAGGCAGGAGTTCCTTGCTCGAATGTGTTGGTCGTGGACCACACACGATGAAAATACCCCTGATGTTAAAAATTGGTTTTCATCAAAATGATGCCTTTGAATCTACCGTAATATTTCAACTAAAACTGCTTTTCTGCAAATGAACCATACAGCCTTCCGTTGAAGCCTTGCATGTAGTTTAATAGGACCATCTGCCGCCAGGTGGCTTGCTGAGTACGTAAAGTACTCATCATGCATGTTGTTTGTTGGACGTGTTCATATATCTTCGAAGATGGTGGTAAAGCTATGAGGTTTTCTACGACCATGGGAGGACTAAGTTACGTGGACTCCATCAACTGCCTGTGGCTGAGATGGAGACATCTATGCTTTATCTTTTCCACTGTGCTTCCGAATGGTAAGGGACGTAAGTCCTAGATGTTTATATGGCCATTCGGCTGTTATTATTCAAATGTTTTCTAATAAGCTTCGTGATGTGTGCAGTGGTACACATTTCACATGTGTTCGTCAGTGTGATCCTGGACTGACAAGGATATACACAGGGGGGTCTAGTAGTTGAAACTAGACTCTCACACCCCTCCAGGGGGGCAGAAGCTACGCTTGATCTCATAGCCTTAGAGAGCCTTTAGCCTCGAAATCAATCTCGCCGGGTTCCCTACCCGTCGAGTTCTCTCTGTAAGCTAGATCTCGCCGAGTTCCCAACTCGCCAAGTTCCCATTGTAATCATTGGTATTCCATACCGCATATCAATCCAGTCAAAGCAGGACGTTGGGCTATTACCTAACTCGGGGGCCTGAACCTGGGTAAAATCGGTGTCAAAGTACCTAGCTGACCTGAGTTTCCACCCCGTTACCGTACAAATTCGTGCTGTACAAGTACCCCCCATATACCATACATCGACAGCTGGCGCCCACCGTGGGGCCCTTACGTCAGTTTAATTCTGTTTTAGCGGCACTCTCTGACAGGATGGTGTACACAGGCTTCGACGACGTGTCGCTCGGATCTTGCAACAGCTACATCAACGCCCCTTATCCTGCAAAAGCTCTACGGCCTCAACGCCAACGCATGGAGGTAGACAAGCAACCTCATCCTGTGGCCCTACAAGTCATCGCTACTCCACGCGGCCGCACAAGCTTCAACCCGTATGCTTCTGATCCGCGTGATTGACGAAGCACAATTGCCTCGAGGCACACCTGGCGCTAGATCGCGCTCCAACAAGCTGCTACCGAACTCGATCGCCAACAGATCAAGTTGCATCCAGCCGACCTCAGGCACCATCTGAACAGGAAGCGTCTCCACTCCACTACGCGACGTCAACGCCGCAAAGTTCGAGGTAGCTTCCCCCGGGACAACTCCCCGCGCAGCAGTCAGGGATCAAATATTCCCGAGGATATCTTCCCCAAAAACTACTCGAGCATTCGCTCAATCCCAGCTCCAGAAAAGTTCGACTACGACTTCCCAAAGCCGCCCACTCACGGGCCCTTGCAGCCCAGATCAAGCAAGCACTATCCGATCGCTTTGATGATGCAACTCGACAATTCTACAGGGAAGCACTACGCAGGTAAGGTCTGGACTTTATGTTTAAATGGATCACTTACCCTTACAGGCTCGGGGGCTAGTAACAACGAGAACAAATTATCTCCCAATTGGGAAGGACCCTACACACGGAACATTGATCAACTCTCCAAGTACTATGTATAGCCTCCCGGGAGCTCCATCCCAGATGACTTCCTCGTTGGAAACCCGTGACTCCACGGACGCAGTATCTATACGAGTCAAATTCTTCAGCCTCCATCAAACAATTATTGGTGCGCAGTGATACTCAGAATGCCTCTAACATGCTTCGCTACGACTCAGGGGTCGGCATGTACACGAGACTATACCTCGTTTCGCCCTCCCAATCCACAACACACAAGCATTTGACAGCTCGAGGCAAGGCACGAACACAAGTTCACACCTCGTTCTGCCTCCTCGAGGCCGTATAAACCGCCTCGTATGCACTCGGGGGCTGGCACGTACACGGGTTCGCTCCCCGTTTTGCCGCCCCGAGTCCAGTCAGCTGTCCATAAGCCTCGCCACGACGTCCAGGGGTCAGATTCCCCGCGGGTTCCTCAACTCTATGTTGTTCCCCCGATACCAGCACACAGGCATCACGCCCAGCATTCGCCCGGGAGCTAGGGGAAGCACAAGTTCCACAACTCAACTCCCCGCCCCGGGTACAGCGGCATCAACGCCTTGCATCTATACAAAGTTTGGCGAGTAACCGACGTTTCTTAACTCGGGTCGCCTCTTCACATATGCAACGGCGGACAGCTACCTTGCATCTGTGCGGGGCCAGACATGACACGAGTTCCTCAATTCGTTTCGCCTCTCCGACTACGGAAACCTACCCCGAGGCCCGAGAACAAAACTACTCACGCATTAAGGCTACCACAGCAAAGTTTTTTCAGACTGTTCATCCGAGTTCCTGCTAACTCGCACAAACAGTTGAGGGCTACCACAGCAAAGTCTTTTCAGACTGTTCATCCGAGTTCCTGCTAACTCCCACAAACAGTCGAGGGCTACCACAGCGAAGTTTTTTTAGACTGTTCATCCGAGTTCCTGCTAACTCACACAAACAGTCGAAGGCTACCACAGTGAAGTTTTTCAGACTATTCATTCGAGTTCCTGCTAACTCGCACAAAACAGTCAAGGGCTATCACAGCGAAGTTTTTTTCCGACTGTTCATCCGAGTTCCTGCTAACTCGCACAAATAGTCGAGGGCTACCACAGCGAAGTTTTTTCAGACTGTTAATCCGAGTTCCTGCTAACTCGCACAAACAGTCGAGGGCTACCACAGCGAAGTTTTTTCAGACTGTTCATTCGAGTTCCTGCTAACTCGCACAAACATTCGAGGACTACCACAGCGAAATTTTTTTCTGACTGTTCATCCGAGTTCCTGCTAACTCGCATAAACAGTCGAGGGCTACCAGAGCGAAGTTTTTTCCTGACTGTTCATTCGAGTTCCTGCTAACTCGCACAAACAGTCGAGGGCTACCAGAGCGAAGTTTTTTTCTGACTGTTCATCCGAGTTCCTGCTAACTCACACAAACAGTCAAGAGCTACCAGAGCGAAGTTTTTTCTGACTGTTCATCCGAGGCTAACTCGCACAAACAGTCGAGGGCTACCACAGCGAAGTTTTTTTCGACTGTTCATCCGAGTTCCTGCTAACTCGCACAAACAGTCGAGGGCTACCACAGCGAAGTTTTTTCCGACTGTTCATCTGAGTTCCTGCTAACTCGTACAAACAGTCGAGGGCTACCACAGCAAAGTTTTTTCAGACTGTTCTTCCGAGTTCCTATTAACTCGCACAAACAGTCGAGGGCTACCACAGCGAAGTTTTTTTCGACTGTTCATCCGAGTTACTGCTAACTTGTACAAACAGTCGAAGGCTACCACAGCAAAGTTTTTTTAGACTGTTCATCCGAGTTCCTGCTAACTCATATAAACAGTCGGGGGCTCGGAGTCATATACATAGTACATCACGCAACCCTAAGGCAATACAACTACATAGCAGAATAAATGAGCTTTTCAATCAACCATAAGACGACAAAAACACAACAAGATCCAGATTGCATAAAGTTAAAGTTCTTTATAGCACAAAAATGAGGACACATAACCAAAGGAGTCTAGTCCTCCTTCCTGGCAGTATCACTGCCCCTGGAGATATAATCACCCTCGCTATCTTCAGAAGCAACGGGCGTGTCCTCCACCGCCTCAAACCCGGCTTCACTGATGAACCTCTCCACTTCTGGTGCACGAACAGGCTCACCATGTGACAAAGTGGGATCATGACATCACCATACATGAATTCCGCCGGACGGGTTCAGACTGCAATAATGGGCTAAGCCCACCAAGTTCCGCAGCAAGGGGCATCACCTCGGCTTGGGTTTGCTTTGTCCAAATCTCAGCTTCATCACGCATAATGATGGAGGGCTTGATGATGGGTAGTACTACTACCATGTATTCATGCCCAAGTCGGTGTGTCCTGATCAGAATCGGAGAACAACTCTCTACAATCCCTCGGGAGAAGTCCAACTCATGTACTACAAGGACTCAAGATATACCATTAAGGACAAGTCTGACTCGTGTACTACGAGGACTCAAGACGAGGCTACCGCTGTATTCCTCCTATATAAGGAGCACAAGACCCCTCTAGGGGGGCCAGAAGCTATGCTTGATCTCATAGCCTTAGAGAGCCTTTAGCCTCGAAACCAATCTCGCCGGGTTCCCTACCCGTCGAGTTCTCTCTGTAAGCCAGATCTCGCCGAGTTCCCATTGTAATCATCGGTATTCCATCCCGCATATCAATCCAGTCAAAGCAGGATGTAGGGCTATTACCCAACTCGGGGGCCTGAACCTAGGTAAAATCGGTGTCGAAGTACCTAGCTGACCTGAGTTTCCGCCCCGTTACCATACGAATACGTGCTGTATGAGTATCCCCCATATACCATACATCGACAGTAAGAGCAAGCCTCCTGCCCTTTGCATCCTAAGATTCACAGCCATAACTTATTACAAAAGATACGTACCATTTGAGCCGAAAAAATCGGTTTATAAGATGACGACAGCACGGTGACCAGCAGAGAGGTCGGCACTCTCAGACAACACATTCAAGAAGAAAACGCTGCTCATACACCGATGTTGCCAAGTCCAATCTTGTCGGACTTAGGATTTTTAGCCCCGAAGTGGAGCTCCGAAACAACACCTTCAACAAGGGGGCGACGCATGTATGTTGACGTTGCCTAATTGAGTTTGAAGGCCGAATCATGGGTTTCCCCGGAGAAGAAGCCTCCTCGTGCCACATCCATACCAGTGCCGCCATCCACCATCTTCACCGGTCAGCACCTGTACACACTGGCCGATTCCTGGCGCAACGATGAATGGCCGCACACATCAAAGCAATAGGAGAAATTCACTGGGAAACAGGTTGAGCATGCGGCAGATCCCATGTTGCTGGGCCGCTGACACACACACCGGATTGGATATGGGCGTGCCAACCCAGATCTAGTGGCCCTCCTCACCCCCGTGCGATCGGAGCCGTGGGGGCCGATGAGGAGACCACGAGGACGGATGACAATAGCACAACAAAAAAGGTCGTCACAGTGGTCATGCCGGGTGCTCCGTTATACGCCACCTAGCCGTTCTCGGCATGGATCTGCACACGTCGGGTCCCACCAGCCATCTAGCGACATGGGCGGCAGCAAGAGAAAGATCGCCGCCCACCACTCGCCACGCCGTGCACCGCCTGCTCCCTAGAACGCGTTAGGTCTTGGCCTGCCACACGCCTTGATGTGTGTTGAAATCACGCCAGGTCTTGACACGCAGTGCTTCTATGCTCCACCTGCTGCCAATGGTAGATTTTGATGTCTAGGACAATGATAGATTTTGATGTAGCACAGAAAGAGGAGAGGGAGATGAGTATGCTAGTGCTAATGCAAGGAAATGATAATTCAGTGGTGGAGGAGATAGAAAGTGTTGAGTGGCAGCAGACATCATCAGGGAAGAACAACCCAATTTGGCAAATGGAAGGCACATGTGGATAAAGAGGTGGAAGTGTGGAACATAAAATGATAGTGGGTGGTTTTGCTAGAGGAGTCTTGAAGCAACAGGGAAGCGAGGATGACGACACTCGCGAGGTGGGGTGCGGCACAGCTTTGAGTAAGATGGTCATGGTGTGGCAAATGGTTGTCGAACTGTCCTAACCTCTTGTTTTCCCCCACTCAAGGCGGCTGCAGAAATGAATGGGAGGAAGGAGAGAGAAGATCGAGTAAGACTTCATTTGATATTATGGATTATGATAATTTGTTTGCTTAACTAGATTTTGCTTATTTTATCATTTATCTAATCAATTTCCATGACTACTTTTTTATAGCCGATTACAAAATAAGTTAAGCAACCGTAAACTGAGCCTAAGAAAGAGTAGAGTAGCTAGTGGGTGTAGTAGTTTTCCACTTATGTGAGTCTATATTTCATACAATATATATTATGAAAAACGTGTATTGCACATATGTGATTAATAAGACGGGTCTATGATAAGGCAGCTTCATCAGAAATGGTTTTTGAACTGTATGTGAAAAAGATATAACAATAGAACTGTTTATGATATCTTTCTTCACAAACTGAAAATGATTATCAACATAAGTACTCAATTATAAACATATCAATACACATCTAGTGGAGTATCTACAGGTCTCATCAAGGGAGGGCTATGAACACAAGTAGTAAGTCGTGGTGCCCAAGAAATGAACAAGCATACAGATACATTAACCTAAGTCTTGAACGTGGAACATGTCAAAATGATTAATTAATAAAAAAACTTTGGATGGTATGAAATTCTTAGAGATACAAATTTTGAAAAGAAAAATCAGTGCCACACATCTGAATCAAGAACTCCTCGTCGCTAAAGTTGCTTATCTGCCAATGGCACACATCTAAATCAAGAACTTACTTGTTTTAAAAAAGATGCAACCAATACAGGGAAAAATAACTCTGACAATAAGATGAGCATAATGTAAAATTGCACTACTGTTCTAATATCAATGAACATTGTTGTTGACTAACTTAAACCACGCGTAAGTATTCTATTGTAGATATCAGTAAATATGCATCATACAAGAGATTGACTAGTTACGGGTAAAGCAGATAGCTAGAATAAAATGAACATTAATAGATGGTATATTATAGAGACTAAAATAGCAACATCAATAGTGAAGGACATGCTAAGTTCAACAAGGTAAAAAAAAGTAAGAAAGGCACAATTGCAATGAAAGAGATATTCAACTAGCAGCTAGAACATGTATCATCTGAAGGACATATGCAACTAAAGCAATTAAAGAAATTCTATGCTTTATGATATGACTCATAGAGTCATTTCATCAAACACATTGCATGCACTGAGAAGAAATTCATCTAAAGTTAATCAAACTTATTACTAATCTCCACAATAGAGTACTTATGCCTAGTCTAAGTTAATCAAACACATTGCGTCTCCCTCTGGGATCTAGTTGCTCGCAGAATTTCACGCACTGGTGGAGCTGTGGTGGAGTCATAACAGCAGCAGTAGTGATGTAAGGTTGGTGGCGTAGACGAAGGGAAGAGGCGGAAGGGGCTTGGTAGGGGAGGAAGGGGATTAGGGTTGAGAGCTGGCGGCTGCATGTGGATAAGTACTAAGTGTGGTGGGCAGATTGAGAAAGGGAATTGGGCTGGGCCAGCAGCTGAGATTTATCAAAAACTGTCTAGGCTGGAACAGTTTGGACTGGTTTCATTACGGATGGATTTTAAAACCGTCTTTGATACATATGTACGGTTTTTGCAGATGGTCTGTTTGCGATATCTTTTTTGGTTTGTGGAAACAAATAGGAGCTCTAAAAGTTCATTTATAGAAGAAAAGAGTAGCCCAGTCAATAGAAGCAAAATCAGGTGAAAATCACCACAGGGCCACGGCAGCACGAGAAAACCCGAACTAAAACACACATCACCAAGAGCCACACACATCGACATGAGCCACAAAATCATCCTCATCACCCCTCGCGCCTATGAGTCGGTGACTCCGACTTCGCCATAGTGAACCACTGATACGTAGAACCCCATAGCAGCTGTGCCAACCCCACGTCAGCCAAACCTTCACAACTAAGGACAGTGAGGACGAAAAGGCAGCTCCAATTTTGGGGGAAGAGCACCACTGCTAAAACTGTTGTCTTCGTGCCACATAGCTCACCTTGCAAGGAGAGCCGAGGTCTCGCCCTGGAATCAAAGCACGGCCTTCCACTGGTCTCGCATATGACACCATCCAACCGGCAGGGGGAAGGGTGAAAGGATCGTAGGTGCCGACTAGAGGGGGGTGAATAGGAGGCTAACCAATTTTGAACAATTACTTCAATTTATCAAGTTTAAGGCTTAACAGGTTGAAGGGTTTAGTTAGCTGTGAGACAGGTCAACTACTCAGGCAGCATTTGATATGTAAATTAACACACAGTTGTCACACAGGTGGCTAACACAGGTGATCTAAAAACCCTAAGCAGATATATAAGACAGATAGCTGTGTAACAAGTAACTGGCACAGATATGAGACAAGCAGTAAGGCAACTGTGACACAACTAAACTAACATAGGCAAAGAGTAAAGATCACAGCTAGATTATATATATATTAGTGAATCACACAAGCATGCAACCAGATGAGCAAGTAAATGCAAAATAAAAAATACTCAGAGAGACAAGGGATTTTCACCGAAGTTCCCACTCTTTTCAGAGAGGTACATCTCCGTTGGAGAGGCTACTCCGTAGAGATAGCCAGCACAAGCTTGGGTGATCACAAGCTTGGGTGATCACAGCAAGCTTGGGTGATCACAGCAACTCCTACACCTGTCTAGGAGTAGACACTCTAAGAAAGAATATGCAATAACAACTCTTGGAGAAACCTGTCGACGATCGGTAAACCGCCGATCTTATGGTATTCGTGGCATGTGTATGTATGAGGGGTAGGGACCGCTAGGGCACAAGGCCAGAGGTATAATGGCAAGGAAAACACCCTTTTTATACAGGTTCATGCCTTCCTCAGGATAACAACCCTACGTCCTGTTCGTATATATTCAATGGAGAAACATCTTACAAGGGAATCTGGAAGTTAGTGGCTATCCTAGGCCTAATCGTAGACTAATTCGGCTAATTCCGCTACTCTCGACTCCTTCGAGGTGAGGGGGCTTCAGGATCTGGATTGGCCTTCTGGATCTAACCTCCCTTGTCGATCTAACTTGACTTGTCCTCCCCTATGGGACTGCTAACCCTTTTATAGGAGGTTCATCTAGTCGTACCGTACATGGACTTACGTCCGAGTAGAACTCTGGCTTCCTCAAACATCGGGATGAACTTCCTAGTTTAAGGGATATCTTTCCTCCTTGTTAGAGGTTACCTTATCGTCCTAGGATCCTTACCAGATACGGGGTATACTTCGGTAATCCAGGGAATCATATATCAGATACTTCCTAATATATGAGATACTGTACTATTCATCGTCAAGCCCCCCATCAGTACATGAAGTGAGGTCATGACTATTCGGTAAAAAAATCTACCCTTCTCGGGAAGCAGCTCCGAGTAGGCGAACCGAGTAATACTTATCGACGACTTTTCCGAGTATGTACGATCTCTACCGAGTAGTCGCAATAGCCTTATCAGAATGGCTGTTGAAAATCAAAACTTTTCCGATTTAATCTGATCCGTCGATCATGGACATGTGTTCGCCTGGTGGATTTCTAGGAAATCGAACCGTTGTGGCGGAAATTTCACATGGTGATGAAGAATCTTTTCTTTTCTGCGCTATTGTTTCGGTTGACGTTAGCCTTGCCACAGCGCACTTGTCGGGGTCGTGGGTTTGTCAGACCCTCTTTTTCCCGCACAACATCTTGTATGTAGGAAAAGCAACTGTCCGCATTAAATGCGATGGAACAGATCATGCCGTTAACCGCGCTCGGTCAGGCGAAAATTGAAACCTTTAAGAAACAAAGAGTCGAGGTTTTTGCCCGTATCCCTCTCCGTTCCTTTAGCTTTCCCACTGTCTTCTTCCTCATGATCTCATCAAACCCTTCTGCTTCCATTGCCCCCGATCGATCGGTGAAAATGGGCAAGAAGAGCGCCGCGAAGAAGTCCCCTGAGCCTAAGAAGTCATCAGGGGATACCTCGGGGGAGCAAATCTCCGTCATCCCCGAGTTCGAAGCCTCGGTGATGGATTCCTCCGCCATCAAAAGGCTCGTGGCAGAGGAGGTGATTCTCCCGGAGGTGTTCGTACCTTTTCGGGACGCCGTGAAGGAAACGGTTCCCAACCCAGACACGAACTGGACCGTAATCTTCGCAGGCTTCTTCAGGTGCGGACTTTAGTTCCCACCTTCGCATTTCTTCCTCCTCGTGCTTCAGTTCTACGAGATCAAATTGATTCACCTCAACCCGAACTCGGTCCTGATGCTGGCGGTCTTCGCACATCTGTGCGAAGCATACCTCGACATCAGGCCGAGCCTGGAGCTATGGAGGTACTTCTACAACCTCCACTGGATGAGGTCAGTGGCAGAGGAGTCGTCATCGTCGGGCTGGCATTCTAGGAGGTTCTACTGCTAGCTCCCATCTTTCTCCGGGATTCATTACCGAGGCCTGGCTCCCTTCCCGACGAAGTGCTAGGTGGAAGCCCCGAAGGAGACCAAGCAGCTCAAGGTCCTTGTCCATGACATCGCCAATCTCGCCGCCAAAGGCTTGTCGGCGTGGGACATTGTAGAGGACTTCCTTCGGTGGCGCATCAGCCCTCTTCGGTCAAGGGTTCATCCTGCCTAGATACTTCTAGAGGGTCAAGACCAGTCAAGAGACTTTGGCACGGGTAAGCACTTTGCCCTTCTCGTGCCGTTCTAGTTGGTGAGACACTGTACTTGTTTTTGACTTCTTTCGATTGTGCAGATCTGTCCCCCAGGGAGCTTCAGAATAGGTTGAACAACCTATTCGAGCAGTCTCCCCAAGGCGGGTGGACGGAGGTGTCCTTGCCTCTTCTGAAGCTTAGCCCCAACAAGCAGAAAGAAGTCCTTTCGATGAGTTGTAGGCCTTTTACCTTGTCTGGTCCTGAGTCATCCGAGTAGTGATGTTAACAACCCTCGGGTTTTCTTCTGCAGCGACCAGGCCGCGAAGGTCCTGACTCGGAGGCCGAGCGGGCTGGAGCACCCATGCAGGAGGAGGACATTGAGATCCTCGGAGAGACCATGCCGCGCCCTAAGGAGGGAGTCGGAGGTCCATCCGGGGCCGAGGCAGCGGTAGAGACTACTCGGGTGGATTCTTCTACCCGGGCCCCTTCTCCTTCGCCGAATCCCCAACCTCAGGTTAGAGCCCTCGCCCGACTAGCTCTGTCCCGTGGTTTCTTCGAGTAGAATAACAGAAATGAACTTGTCGGACAGTGTGAGGCGAGTAGCCCTCCTCCAAGGGAGCTGTCGCCTCCTCCCTTGACTACTCGAAAGGAGGAGGCCGTGACAACAAAGGGGAAAGTGCCATTCGCCTCTGCTGAAAAGCGGGGTTCAATTGTTTCGTCGAAGGGACCTCTTCCTCCGGCGAAGTGCCAAAGGTAAGTTTCTTCCGTGGTCCTCTTCGGTGTTCTTCCTTTATTTTATTTCTTGTCTTCGTGAAGGATTAATTCTGAAGTTCTTTCGACTAGGGTGACCATCCTTGCGACCGGAGTTCTGGCGGGGGCCGTCGTCGAGGAGCAGCCCTTGGCACTAGGGCCGGTGGCAACCCCGGTTGAGCAGGTTGAGCCCCCTAGGCCAGAGCCCTTGGTGCCAGAAGGAGTCGGCTTGACCTCCCTGCTACAGGCAAGTCGAAGAGTTAGTAGTAAAAAGTACAAAAGGACCAATACTAACCTTATTATTTTCAGATCGTCATTTCCCGGATTCCTCCGCTCGAGAAGGCACCAGCTGAACTGGAAGTGAGCCGAGCGGCGAACGAGGAGCTGAAGAAGCGCCTTGAGGAGTCTGGGAACTGGCGGGCGGACAAGGAGGAGCTGCAGAAATCCTCCGAGACACTGAGAAGAGATGGGAGGTGGTCGAAGCTGAGCTCCAGGACTCGAGGGCCCGCTCATCGGAGGCGGAGACTTCCCTGCAAAGAAGTCAAGCCTATGCGTGGAAACTGGAGGAAGACCTTGAGCGTGCCCTTGGCACTCTTGAGCAGGCGCTGGTCGAAGCTGGCATCGTCGTCTTCCCCCGCCCTCCACATTCTGCCCGGCTGGTGGAACTCGTAGCTTCTATCTCCCGACTGAAGCTCATCCTCGAGAAGCTTCTCGAGGACGAACTCCAGCAAGGCGTGCGAGATGCCTTGGCTTTTGCTCTAGCCCTTCTCCGGTGTAGGCACCCGGACTTGTCCTTGGAGGCTCTCGTGACTGATCTGCAGCTGGCAAGGAAGAAGAACTCCTTTATGCTGTGCAGGATGCTGCGGATACCTTTGGCGAGAGAGTCCAGGCATCTAGTCTAGCTAGGTAGGATAAGAACTTGTAACAAACAGTGGTTAGCAACTGTGCACTAATCATGTGTGTGTTTTTTATTCTCTTAAGTACTTATTTGCTTTGTGAAATGCTTGTCGGGCGCGAGGGTTGTCGTAGACTTAGTCAAACTCATTGTCCTTCTCCCTTAACTTAGGATTTTTGAGCCGCACTGTTTTATCGATAACTGTGATCGACCAGGCCTTAGGATTAGTCAGATGGAGGGCTCCGTGGCTCCTCGTCATCAGTAAATGCAATAAGGGGTCTTCGTACAGCTTCTCGTGGTCGTTGTGACAACTCGTGTTCCCTTGTTGTAGAGATGCTGGACGTAAGTTAGTAAGTTCTACGTTTTTGCCCTGTTGTCGACAGCATTACACTCTACCCGTGATACCTTCCGCTTAAAGCAACCGAGGGTGTGAATGAGCGTATGGGTTCCGTTGGTCTAGTTATACTTGTACCCCTTTTTCCTTCCTTTACTCGGAGTCGAGGATCGTTACCATGGAACTAGGGAGCTTAGTTGACCAGGCCTTAGGTCTGGTCAGGTGGGGGGCTCAGTGGCTTCCCCTGTCACCTGCAGACGCATTAAAGGGTTTTTCTTGCGTCCCTGACAGTCGTAGTGCGGAACCTCTTCCCTTTGTGCAGGTCGAGAAAATTAGTACTCGTAAGTTACACCAATTCACCATATACTTGTCTAGCTCCCGACTGTCTTATTCGAGAAGTATCTCGGATAGGCAGTCTGAAAAAATAAATATCGAACTAGAGACTTGATACACTACAAGAAACCTGTTAATCCGTGACGGATTGAAACCGTCACATAAGTGTTCAAAACCGTCACGGATTTGCATCCGTGACGGTTATAAAATCCGTCATGTATATCGCATCATAGATTGACCGCGGCACCTTCCATGACGGTTTCCCCATACCGTCACAGATGTTCTCCAATCCGTGACGGTCGTAAACTGTCATAGATCAGTCCCCGAGGCCCTGGCCAAGCCCGGGACTCTGTGACGGACTAAACCGTCACGGATTTACATGACGTGGCATCTACGTGGATCCGACGTGGCAGTCAAACATGTCATTCATGCATATCAATTTGAGAGAAATTTTAAAAAATTTTATTCATATCGCATACATGTACATCTGATAAACAATTCACATATATATATATGTACATATATACATGAGTAATACAAATCAATTCAAAGAGGAATACTCATAAATTCGAATACAAATACGGGAGTTCAAAATTTTGATTTACAAAGGGTTCAATATTACAAACTATGAGTATTACAAAATATCTACAATAAAAAGAAATCAAGATAATGTCTTCATTCTTCTCTTTAGTCCTTTTTTTTCATCATCTTCTCCAATTTTTGATTCTCCAACCTGCACAAAGAAAAGGAGCTACAAAAGGGTATTTTGGTTAGGATTAAAATGTTTGCATCTCCTGGGGAGATGCAATGTTTTATTTTGGAGATCAGCCTTATGAACCTAGAGAATAGTTCTAAATTCAATAAGAACAGTATTGACCTATGGAACAATTCTTTTCAAAGGCACCAGAGTTTTAAGGCAACATGTGAACCAACTTTAGGCAACTAAATGAAGGCAGCAATAGGCAACCAATTGAGGCATCAATCCATTGAGTTCCATAAGTCAATCTGTGTTTAGACTAATCTCCGTGAATTAGGCAACCATGAGTTTGTTAAGCCGAATTAGCTTTCATGTAATCATCCAGCTAATCCAGGTTTAACATTTTAATTAAATTCACCAAATCAAGGGAAGAGTCACCCATAAGGTGTCAAGCATAGCTGAATTCGAAATCCCAGCTCAGCAGCTTTTAAACTCCTATAAATAGGTATGAGCTTCATTTTCATCCAACACCACAATAGAACAGCACCATATGCATAGCAAATAGCAGAGCAGTAAAGCAAGGCAGCAAGGAGGAGGAGGAGTAGCCTGAAGAAGCAGGTTCCAGATTCCCACAAGACCAAGCTTCAGTTGCTTAAGGTATAATAGAGAAGATAGAAGAAATTAGAAAAAGAGGAGAAGTGTTTAAGATCTGCAGGAAATAATCTGCGTTAGGCTAAAATAAACCTTTCTCTAAATCAAGTAAAAAGTAATCTGCTCTTATCAAATTAGATGGGGAGAAGGGAAGAGAGAGTATAGTAGCTGTTCTTGACAGTCTAAAAATCAGAAAAAATACGTGATAGAATCTGTTCTTATCAGATTTAAGAAGTAGATAAGTCAAACCCAGAGGTAGTATCTGTTCTTAGGATAGATAAAGAAGAGCTAAGGTCAAGAGATAGCATCTATTCTTATAAATTTTTATCACACAAAGACCTATGTAGGAAGAACAAAAGATAACTAAGATCACTTAAGCATCTGTTCTTGATAGCTTAAGCAAGCTAAAAATCAAGGATAGTATATGTACTGAAAAATTAAATAAGGAAGGGGAAATAAGAGCCATAGAAAGAATACCCCAGATCGAAGAGGAGATATTAGTCTATTCTTCTCAGTTCAAGAAAGAATTAGAGGAAATAAAAAGATTGAACTAAGGATATGTATAGCAGATGTTCATAAGCATGCTGTGAAATAAAGCAAGAAACATGAGCTAAATAAAATGTATAGCAGACTGTTCTTATTACTAAAAACCTAAACAAAAATGTAAGGAGATCACCTCAAAGCTAGAAAAACATCCACAACAGTGTGCGTATATGCCATTAGAATGAACCACCAGCCGAGGCACGCATTACAGAAAAAGGTAGTAACTTGAAAGAAATTAAGAGATAAATTGATTAAGCTCATACACTGTAATTACTAGGAATTTGCACCCAAACATAAATACAGCTACGTACTAATTGTCAAGTTTAATAGCAATGCGAGAATTAGCCTAGAAATACCAGCCACAACTTGTTTATAACCAAAATGGATATAACATTCAGCATGGAGAACAAAATCAAACCTTGAATCAAGTCTAAATCAAATCAAGTATGGCAACCGAAGTGCTTATGTACAATAATCCCCAAATCAACTAAACATTCCAGAACCCTAAAGTAAGAACCCTAGAATTGGGGATTTAATTCAAGAAGAGAATGGGGGTAATAGAAGGAAAGAAGAAGGGAGTTGGAAGACTTACCATGGGCGACACCTTGTCGCCGGGGTTGCAGGCGTGGTGAACTCGCCGCCGTCCACCGGCGATGAGGCACCGGGGCGGTCTCCAAGCAGGAGGCGGCGAAGCCAAGGCAAGGGCGGCCATGGCGGGAGGAGAGGCCGGCGGCGGAACAGAGGGGAGGCCGGCGGTGGTGAGAGAAGAGAGCATGAGTGGGTAAACCCGAGCGGCGAAGTAACCGACGGAACGCCGGGTAGAGCGGCGGGCCAGGGGAACCAAAGGGGCGACAACGTGGCGTCGACCGGAGGCGGCAATCGGGCGGCGGGCCAGTGGGGCTGGACCGAGCCCTAGGCCGGAAGCCGAGAGGGAGAGCGACCGGCGACGGGCTAGCCCGAGCCCGGAGGCTCGAGGATGCGGCAGCACCGAGGGCTAGAGCGAGCGAGGAGGCGACGGGGCGCCCGCCCTAAGCGGTGGCGGCTCTCCGCTGGGAGAGTAGTGGGGTGAGGGTGGAGTGGAGGGAGGCGGTGGGGGTGGGGGGGCGGTGGGGGGGGAGGCGAATAGATAGGGGTGAGGAGAAGAATGATTTTTATCTCCCGCGTGCGTGTTGTCCCGCCCAAGCCCACCTCTCCCGCCTGTCAGCCCGCCTCTCCCGCCCAATATTTTCTATCTTCCCGCCCTATCTGTGACGGATTAGTATCTCACAACTATGACGGTCATGTCTGTCCGTCATAAATACACCACCGTCACATTAAACCAGCTGCACCTAAGGAATATCTGTGACGATTTATGGAAACGTCACGAGAAAACCGTCATGGATTAACGGGTTTCTTGTAGTGATATATTAATATTGTCAACTGTCTGAAGTGTCATTTACAAGCTATGGTAAGAAAAAGTATTCTAGAAATCTTAGAAAAATAAACTAGGCCGTCCCCCCTTCTCTAGCATGTCGCTAGTTGCCCCTGGAGACTTCTGCCCTCTTGTCGTGACCTGCTGATGGAACTTGTTGAGTGCGCGTGCTGGGCGGCGGCGCCCGAAGCGTCTTATCATCAATTTGTTCGTAGCTTGACGATTCTGGGGCCGGAGTCGGTGCAACCTGAGACGTGCTGGCGAGGAGGCGACGGTCGTGCAATCTTACCGAGGGTGCTTGCACGGAGGACTCTTCTAGGGGACATGACTCTTTTGCTGCTGATACGGGCGACCTGGACCGGGCGGCTCCCCCTGTGGAACTGTTGTCCTGCTGAGGGGAAGGCCCTATTTCCCCCGGTTCCAGTTTAGTCGTGGAACTTCTTCTCTGACTTGGAGAGGGTACTTTCCAAAGTTGTCGCTCGTAGTTGCGGCGGGGGTCTGGTCAATGTGGAGGCGCGTGCCGTAACATTGGTGTCCTGGCTAGAGAGTTGTTACTGTTTGGCGAGGTCGAGGCTGCACTTGTCGCAGAGCAGTGCTTCTTGAGGAGAGCTCTTTATCGTCAGAACGCCCTTTGGGCCAAGCATCTTCATGCACTGGTAAGCATAGTGCGTTGCTACCATGAATTTGGCCAAAGTCAGGCGTCCTAAGATAGCATTGTATGCTATCTCGCAATCGACTACGTCGAACAGGATTCTCTCTGTTCGGAAGTTCTTAGGCGTTCCAAAGGTCACCGAGAGCGTGACCTGCCCAACCGGCGTGGCCGACAAGCCTGGCACGATGCCATGAAACGCCTGTGTCACCGTCTGGATCGATGACCGTGGTACTTGCATTGCGTCGAGGGCTTTAGTGAATAGGATATTGAGGAAACTCCCTCCATCTATCAGCATCCGAGCCACTTGGCAGTTATTGATCGTTGGTTCGACCACGATCGGATATCGTCCTGGTCGAGCGCAGTTTTCGGGGTAGTCGGTTTGGTCGAATTTGATCTCGATCTCTGACCACTTAACAGCTCGAGGTACCTGCGGTATGCTCACAAGGACTTCACAGGCGATCGCCTTATTTGCCTTTTTGATTCATAGGAGGACGAGCCCCCGAATATGTGCTCAATCGCTCTGACCTGCCCCTGGAAAGGCTCAGGGGAGGAGTCGTCATCGTCGGGAGTCGTGTCCCTGCTATTGTTCGTGACCTGCGGGTTCTCCCCGCGGAGCTTCTCTTTCTCCTCCTTAAGGTACTTCTTGAAGATGCGACATTGGCGCAGATCATGCGAGTCGGTCTGGTGGAAATTGCACCAGAACTTGGACAGCTTGTCCTTGGGGCGTGGTCGCCAGGTATGCTTCTCGGGGAGGTCAGCGAAAACTTTCTCGTTTTTAGCTCTTTTCTCTCTATTCCTTCCGGATGACTTCTTCTTGCGTTTCGACTTCTTAGAGTCATCTCTGGTCCGGAGGGGAGAGCTGGTCGACCTGCCCTGCTGCTGTTTGATGTAGCGCAAGGTTTCCTCTGCACAAGCAGCTTTTTCGGCTAAGTCCATGAGCTGAGCCATGGTCTTAGGAGGATGTATGATCAAGTCGTGCGTGCACATCTCGTTTCGACTACCCCGAGTAAAGGCACGGATGACGTCCGAGTCAGTGATCTCAGGTATAGTGTTGCGGATAGCACTAAACCTTTTGGTAAATTCACGGAGCGTCTCATCTGACCTCTGGACGACTAGAAATAGGTCATCCACTTGGCCAGGGCGGGGGTAGGTACCTTGGAAGTTGCTGAGAAGTATGTCGCAGAGTTGTCCCCAGGAGCGGATCGTTCCCGGGGGCAGATTCGTCAACCACGTCCTGGCGGCCCCTCTGAGGGCTGTCGGGAGGTAGTTGGCCATTACCTTCTCGTTTTTGCCTGCAGCCTCAATAGTTGTAGTGTAGATGGCTAGAAATTCTAAAGGGTTTGTGGAGCCGTCGTATGACTTCAAGGCCCCAGGCTTGAAGCGAGAGGGCCAGCGCACATGTCGGAGTTCTTGGGATAGCGCTTGGCATCCGTGGAAGGTTCTCCGATAAGGCGCGACCTCGCCGCTATTCGGGGTCAGAGATCATTCTCGAGTGTTGGCGTGAGGTCGTTGATCTCTTCGGGGGGAGACTGATCTTGCTGGTGCCTCTGGCTCCGGCGTTCATTGATCTTATCGCGCAGGTCGATGTGTGGTTTCCCTTGTTGAGACTGGTTCTTGGGTTGACATCTTTCCCCATCTGACTCCTCCTGTGGGCGAGGGATGCTCCTCTCGGTGGAGCTACATGCCACGAACCGTGCCCGAGAAGATTCAGCTTGAGCTTGGGCCTGCTGTATTTCAGCCCCCAGCTGTTGCAGCCACTGCTGTCCTTCCGGTGTCGATAGGTCTGCTACCGTGGTCTCGATAGCAGATTGCGCGCCTCGGTGAGTCTTCGAGTGGTTTGAGACATGAATTCCTCCGTCCCTGGAGGTGTTCTTTCTGCTCCCATTGGCCTAATCACGTTCCCTTGGGGAGTAGCCGTTGGGCTGCGATGTCGAGGACTCCCATCTTGATCTTGTCTCTCGAGCTCTTCGTGATCACCTTCGATCACGAGAACTACTCAAGAGTTCAGATTAGATGGGGTTTGGCTCCACTCCATCGCGTCGTCCTCATTGGGTACGATGTGAGCGGGTTCTTGATTGTATGGACAATTAGGAAGTGCAGGCGATAAGCCAGACATTAGGCTGGCTACTCCTGCCTGGAGATTGTCAGTTGATACCAATCTCCCTTCGAAGGCCCTAGCGCACTCGGTCTGGAAGCGATCTGTGTCACTGTCTGAGTTCTCGTCATGGGCATATTCTCCATAATCTACGCGATCCGTTACCGGGTATGGATCCATTGGGCCGAAGTTGTCGTAGAAGCCCTGGTCCGAGTACCCGGTACGATGCGTGACGGTGATCGTATTTCCTGCCGAACTTGCTTCTTCCTCCTCGGGTTGCGCCGGGGAGGGCTGTGCAATTGGGGTTGCGGACTTATCACGAGAAGTTGCACGTCTTGCCAACGTTGATTCTTCCTGGACGGCTTGACCCGGAGAGGTCCCCCACGATCGGCGCCATCTGTCGACGATCGGTAAACTGATGATCTTATGGTATTCGTGGAATTGTATGTATGAGGGGTAGGGACCGCTAGGGCACAAGGCCAGAGATATAATGGCAAGGAAAACGCCTTTTTTATACAGGTTCGGGCCTCCCTCAGGATAACAACCCTACGTCCTGTTCGTATATATTCAATGGAGAAACGTCTTACAAGGAAATCTGAAAGTTAGTGGCTATCCTAGGCCTAATCGTAGACTAATCCGGCTAATTCCACTACTCTCGACTCCTTCGAGGTGAGGGGGCATTAGGATCTGGATTGGCCTTCGGGATCTAACCTCCCTTGTCGATCTAACTTGACTTGTCCTCCCCTATGGGACTGCTAATCCTTTTATAGGAGGTTCATCTAGTCGTACCGTACATGGACTTACGTCCGAGTAGGACTCTGGCTTCCTCAAACATCGGGATGAACTTCCTAGTTTAAGAGTTATCTTTCCTCCTTCTTAGAGGTTACCTTATCGTCCTGGGATCCTTACCAGATATGGGGTATACTTTGTTAATCCAGGAAATCGTATATTAGATACTTCCTAATATACAGGATACTGTACTATTCATCATCAGAACTAGTGCTCTCTGCTCAATGCTCTAACTCTCTTGAACTAAGACTTAGGAAGTTTTGCTTCTGTTCAGGAGAAAAGAGGTTTGCAATGGTCAAAAAAGATTGCAGAGGTTTGGCAAAGGTTGAGGTCTAAGACCTCCCCTGGTCCCCTATATATAGGGTCCACAGGCACCTGACCGTTACACTCATGCCACGTAGGAATAAGTGGGTCACCGGTGACCTCAAGGCATCAGTGCCACTGTCCAACACTCTAAGCATTGAGCATTAGCACTTCCAAAAAGTCATTGCTACTTCATCCCTCTTGATAGTACAGGTGTTTCCTAAGGACTCAAGAAAACTAGCAAACCTAGGCTTTAGCTTCCACCAACTGTAGTCACGGCCCTTGACGCATCAAGCCACCATCACCTTGCTTGCAACTCTTTGCACAACACCGGCTTCTTCACAGCTGTGGCACAGCTGCCTAGCGTAGCTATGTCCTTGTCCTGGGAAACCACCTTTGTACTTTTGGGTGGTCATCCTTTCATGGATGAATCCTCTTCCTGGAACCTATTCATCCTCTTTACACTCATTGTAAACATTAGATTCCAGTCTGGGTTATCATTAACCATCAAAACTGTTTAGGGGCTTAGATGCACTTTCAATCTCCCCCTTTTTGGTGGTTAGTGGCAACCCATTCAACATTATCAAATAAAGATATGAATGAGTAGTACATGTGCAGATTGTCAGAATATACTCCCCCTGAAGCTGTGCATAAAAGATTTGCTTTTGGAATGCAAATGCACAGATCTGAATTGTAACCATGAGTAGTAATTTCTCACAACTTGCATTTTATCAGTTCAGAGCGTTAAATGAATCATGAGTAATAGACTGAACTGAGCTGATAATGATGCAGTTTTAGAGTTTCTTTTAAAGCATGTTCAGAGTATTCATTAACATGTGTTATGATCAGAGCAAGCATAGTGTTATGATCAGAGCAAACATATATATATATATGAAGTAAAATATGTGTGAAGAGTCAGAGCATAAATCAGATCAGAGAAAAAAACCATCCACACATATCAGGACATGATCATGACAGAATAGCATAGCTCAGACCATAAAGTAATCTGCATCATTTTAGAAAAGACTTAGTGTGCTCAAGACATAAGAAATCAGAATAAGAAGAACAAGTCTTGATACACAGCAAAACTCTCCACTCCCCCTATATCTCTCCCTTATATTTGCTTCTCTCCCCCTAAAGCTTCTCTTCCTTCTCTCTAAAGCTTTTCTCCTCCTGCATCTCTCCCCCTTTGACACTAAAACACTAGAAAGGGGTAAGGGAAAAGAACCTTCAGGTTGACTTGGACCTCAAGAGCTGATGAACCTCTAAGAGTTGAGTCTGCATTTGATCAACCTTGGTGTGCAGACTGGTCACTTCTCGGAGCTGGAGATTCTCTTTGCGTAGAGCAGCAAATTGAACAGGCATGATCTTGTTCTGGTAAGCTCTGGCAGCTGCTTGATTCATCATGGAGGAAGAGAGAGTGCCATCATCAGCTACCTGTGTCACAGATACCAGCTCAGCTGATTCAGCTGCAGGATGACCAGCTGTGACACCGGTGGGCACTTGGCGGAGAGAGCCATGGACTTGAGGCGGTGGCGTCCGAGTTGCTGTGGGAGCAGCTATGTCACTTGAGACTGGCACAGCTGTGTCTGAAAGATCTCCAAAAAGAGCAGGCACAGCAACTTCATCTGGATGATCATCAGCTTGAGGTCTAAGCTAAGTCTTGGATGTCTTGATAGTGATATCAAATTCTGACTTAGGTAGACCTGTCCTTTGAAGAATCATATGCATGATATATGAGCCATACCTCAACTTGGCTTTCTTATCTTTCTGCACTGCATCAATCTCATGAAAGATGTATCTGGAAATGTCAAAGTGTTGATTCTTTGCAATGTGAACTAGCACTTGCCAGACAGATGAATATACAGCATCTTTGTTTCCTCCTTTAGGTTGAATGGTGACATTGAGGATCTTCACAAGATGCTTTGCAGTGATTGTGATGCCCTTGAAGTAGACATGATCAGATGGAGCATTTGCTGGGAAGGAGAAGTTCCTTGGGTATAATTTTCTTCTGATCTCATTTGGAACTGACTCCAACCTGAAAAGATTAGGCTTATTTGGCTCCACTGGTGCTCCAAACAAGCTGTTGAATTCTAGAGCTGTTATGGATAGGAGCTGGCCTCTAGATCATGATGTCCTGATTTTCTTGTTCTACCCACACAGCCACCCCCTTTTTCCATGACACATAAACTGGCAAACACTGTTTCGGCTCCTCCTCCTTGAGTTCCTTATGATTCCTTGTCTGGTCTTCGTGTTTGAATCTCTCCAGAGGTACTACCGACCACTGCTATGGGCGCCCTACACCTTGGAAACTTGAAAAAAACAAGACAACAAGAACAAGGAGGAGGAGGTGCTCGGGACTCCTAGTACCTTTGAAGATCTGAGCGTTGTGGGAGGAGACGGGAGCTCGGAGGGTCGTCGGCGAGGCTGGCGGTCAGGGAGCTCGAGGAGTATACGGAGGAGGCCAGGCGTCGTAAGGGAGCTCGGGGGACGTACGGGAAAAGAGCTCGGGGGGCGGGGGAGCTCGGGGGGCGGCGAGCTCGTCGGGAAAGCAAAGGATGCTTCGGGAAGGCTGCGACGGTGTCGGGCCGAGGGCTCCGTGCGACATCCGCCGTCGGGGCAAAGGGATGGCGTCCGGTCGGCTGTGCGTCGTCGGGGCAGAGGGCTTCGGGCGCGACAGGCTAGGGCCACTTAGGCGAAAATTGAAACTGGAGCTCGGCTTTGGAAAGAGGGGATTTCTATAGAGGCTATTCCAGACGAGTCTTGAAAAGAGTAACCGTCCGACTATAGTCCAGACGTTTCTCACTAGGAGCCTTGTCCGGACTAACATTAGTGCCGACTGGTTCTAACTATGGAGCCGTATCTGGACTAACAATAGTAGCCGACGTTTTCTCACTAGGAGCCGTCTGGACTAATATTGCAGAATGCCGGGACCCTGCTACACAATATATGCAGACGGTTCTCCACTATGGAGCCGTCTGGACTAATCTGCAGGCAGTGACCCATGCTACATTGGCAGGACGGTTCTCACGATGGAGCCGTCTGGACTAACAATGCCAAACAGTGCCGACTGTTCTCACTACTGGACGTCCGTCTGGACTAATACTGCAGGCGGGACCTGCTGACGTTAGATGCAGACGGACTGTACTCCGAGCCGTCTGCACTAAGATTTTGCACGACGTTGACCTACGTCCCACTTGTCATGACTTTCATGTTATGATTTATTACTAGAAATGACGTTAAACTTCTAAACATTCATAGAAAATCATATGAATATGCCAATTGAGATGTGTAGACTTGTTTTGATAAATTTCATATTTCATCTGTACATGTTTATGCGTATACACTGTGTATTCATGTTACTGTTATGGTAAAAGTTCGAAAATGCCCTTACATCCCATAAACATTGTAAATTCGTACCTACGACAAGATTTTTTAATGTAAATTATGGTTCGTACGTACTGTCACATGGTGTCGTCTCAGTCATATTACTGTAACTCAAAAATCTGCAAACTATTATTGCATTAATCGTTTCATACAGACACAGAACCTCTGGTGTGCGATCACATAACAATCGAGCTTACATTAGAGAAAGAAAATCAACCTAATCTCCTTTAACAACCAGCCCTTCTTTGATGATCGACGCGCAGATAGCAGGTGTGTGGGCCCCGATCGGTAGTTGTTTCTTCGTTGAGTGCGGGAGTGCGTCCCCTCAAGAGGGAACGCATCAATGATTGTACTCTTCTTCGCCACGACATTCTCCACCTCCGCGACAATCCTTCTTTTCCCTGACGGACTACGTGGAGTTTCTGGTTATGCCGGGTCTTGGGACGTAACAGACTGAACCGCTTTGCTAGACGAGTACAAATGGTTCATCTTTGTATGCGGCAGCGTTCGAGCTCCACTGTAAGTCAGGCCGTACTTGTCGACTTCAACACTGAGAGTGCGACCCGAACTGGCACCCAAAGGAGAGAGGGGATCTTGAAACGTACGTAGTCGAGTTCAGATCTCCTCAATGATGGCCAGTAGTACGCACACACCCCACGTTGTCCTGACAGCATCTATGCGGACACCGCTGTTTGTACCGCGGCTCTCGTATCCTGTGCTCGGGTATAAAAGGTGTACCCATTATGTCGTATGCTGCAAATTTCAGATTGTGTGGACTTGTGCCATCTAGCAACAGCAATATTCTCCTCTGTTGTACTATTAGCACTTCGAACTGCAACCAGTTGTTGAAGCTGCGGTCGCTTTGTGTCGTCTGGTAAGCCAAGCCTCCGTACGGCCTGGTATTCTCTCTGCGTAGCTCGTCCTTAGCATGCTGAGTACGGCTGACTTCAGTCATGTGTTTGCAGGACTACGAAATGGGCTTGAGATAACGACGCGTAGTCAGGAATGAGTGTTTCTTCCGAATGGTCCAGTTGCCGTCCAGTCTCCCCTCGTGGCGAGACGTAGGCACACCTATTGTTTGACGCTGTTCCATGTAACGATACAGACCTCGCACCACCTCTTCGGTGTGTGTAGACCTTCGACGATGCTGCCTCTGGACACGAGAGCTAGTTCGTACGTATGCTTGAGACTTCCCATGTACCGCTCAAAACGGTACATCTGACGTAGAAATACCGTCCACAGACCTTTATCTCTCTCACGAGAGTGACGGTACATGAGACATGACATATCAAAATACGACGAGAAGAAAGTACATCTCAAGATGACATAATGTCTCACCACATCGGCCTGCAACGCATCTAGTGCTTCGAGGATCGATGACCGTCTGAGAGATTGTGTTGAAGAAGTAACACAGCCTAATGATTGTGTCTCGGAGATAGCTCGGCTGTGGATAGTTCGGATTGCAACACGAGCATCTGTGTCATCAACACATGGCAATCATGGGATAACTTCATACCGAACTAATTAGATCTTCCATCGAACCAGTTTCGAGATGTTGGCGGAGTACCCGGATGCTGTTTGGGCAACTTTCACAGCTGCAAGCACCGGCATACGTCGGATCTCTCGGCGTTTTCAGGTTATAGCAGGCCGGAGGAAGCCTTGTTCTGCTTGATGGGAGGCTCAGGTGCCAGCTCTGGGCCTGATCTCCATGTCCTACTAAGTCGAGACGTAGCGTCAGGCCGTCCTTCAGTCTTCCCTGGAATATTAAGTAAGAGACCATCAGGCTGTCACACATGTTCTTCTCTACGTGCATAACGTCGATGCTAAGTGGCGAACTGCAAGTGAGACCGCCAGT